>JAHDVF020000069.1:0-156158 GCA_022606425.2 Lepidostoma basale
ATCGTGCCACTCGAAATCAGTTGTCAATAATCCCGAAAATAAAACAAAAATCTTTAAAACAACCTCACCTGGCGTGACCGATAACATTTGCCGAGCCATTATAAATTATTTACGCGTCAAGGGAGAGATCGTTGGGTTTAAGACGGCGTTTGCATGGAAAATGTGTAGCTGTTTTTCCAGGTCGAGAGAAAAGTTTTCAAGAAAAGGGTGTTGAATATTTGAATGATCAAAAATTAATTTCTGAAGAGGCTACCGCTCTCTAAGATTTTTTTGGCCATCAGAATTTCAGTGAATATAAAATAAGTGTTTTAAATATTAATGAAATAAAATAATGTGGCGATGAGGTTCGCAACCCATCACACCGCGTCTTTCGCGGGGGCGAAAAGAAAAGGATGGAGTGCGGCATCGATTAAAGTGTAAAGTGTGGCAGTCCATTCTTTCTGCCTACCCTCTCGAGGAGACGGCGTGATGGTTAGTTAGTTAGTTATGAAATAAAATATTAATACGAGTATTATGTTGAAATTAAAAAAAAAAGAGTAGTCGATTTATAATATATTTTATGCATAGATACTGGTGTATTGTACTCGTATATTGCAATGTTTGTAGAAGTTTTATTATATTATATACGTATAATACATTTGCACATTTGATAATGCCTTAAGTGCGGGCCACACTGTGACAAACAAACCGCATAAACACGTGAAATCCATAGGGATTCGTGTTTATTCAAACAGTTATCTATCTCATTCTACGCCGAGTAAAATAATGCGAGGAAGAGAGATAAACGTACCATGTGCAACAAACAAACTATTCAACAAACATGGTACGTTTATCTCTCTTCCTCGCATTATTTTACCCGGCGTAGAATGAGATAGATAGTCTGGCTCGTTGGTTGGAAACCGATTTTTACACAGTCTGGCCTGCCTATTAGCAACGCATGTCGTTCCCATAAAATATAATTACAAAAACTTATAAAAAACAAACGTTTTCGTACATTTGAATTATTTATTTAGATAGACCGCAGTACAACGTGGGTGCGTATTGCCCAGGATTAACAGACATGGAAGCAGACGGAAAAAGCCTTCGTTCAGGAGTAGAAGGATACAGGCTGATCGTGATGATGATTATTTAAGTGTTTAGTTTTACACCAATACTAAAGAAACAATAAATATTGTGATGTAGTTTATTCCGTATCAAATAAAAGTCATATGACTTTATACGCTCGATTATTTTAACCTCCTTGTGATAATAGAAAATGTTGCTTCGGTAAACCGGTTGCAATTTTTAAACATAATACAAAAAAAAATTAACTTTGACATGGACTTGGATATTCTGGCTTACAGAGATGCAGCTCTTGTGGCTATTCCTCTTTCGCCTTATTGGATTGTTGGAAAGCTAATTTGGTTGGTGGTTGGTTTACGTGGGGGCTTGATTTTTGTGTCCCGGAGTATTCCTCCGAAGGTGGATCGATTTTGGGCGCTTTTGGCGGCTGAAGGTGTTTGGGTCGTAATTTGAAAGGTATTTTATTATGAGTTTGGGATGTGAAGGGAGTCATTTGTAAAAACGTTTGGCAAGTTTCAGAATAAATTCATCTATCATCGGGATTCCCAATTCTAGGTGCAGTTGTGTGATCGTATTTATACATATCTCCACACATATCCATAATATGATCTATTATATATAAGAAATGTTGTATATATAAAAATATGCTTATAACAAAAAAAATATATGGCTTCGATAAGTATCTATTTAAAAATACACATGATAATTATCAATAATTTGGGTTCCGGTTAATCCAATATTGCAAATAATTATATAAATAGGTACGTGAACACAATATTAACAATAATTATTGCTGTAATTAATTTTATTAGATACTGATATCTTATTAAATTATCTATGGTTATTTTCATAGAGTAGACAAGGAAGGATATAACGTGACATTAATATGACTTTTAATGACTGCACGTTATCAGAAATAGATTAATATGTATTGTTTAGACACTGTAATTATAAAGAAATAACATGTCCGTAATTATAAACGTGTATAAAGAAATGTTGAGACAAATATATACTGTTTTAAACTTGACATAAATCGTGCAAAGTAGGTGCCGCTAGTGACGGAGAAGCGCTACGGTTAGTGAAATTGACAAGGTTTACAAGAAAGATCTTAATTGATGTGACCGATTGATCATCTACGAAGGCAATTGAAGGGTAGGCAACAATGGCGAATATTTTAATTTTAGCTGTGCGATTAACACGGTAGATTGGTCAAATTCTTCTTAATGTTATATATCGAGATTGTTCCGAGATATTTAATGATCAATAAGATTGTTATAATTATTATCATTTTGTTTAATCGCTCTTTACATCATCACAGCATGAGCCAAATCGATGTAAAGGGTATTTAAATAAAACGATGTTTTTTAACTACTTCCACTTTTGTCTTTATTTAGACAGCGACCGGTTTCGCCAGGCTCGCTGGCATCGACAGATCCCAGAAGTAGTTAAAAAACATCGTTTTTTTACTTATTATTTAAAATGAACTTCCATCAAGAGATTTCAGTAAAATCATTTGATTATCGTAAAGGGTATTATTATAGCTATCATAGTGATTCTCGTAACATGTAATAGGTAGCTAATCTATCGCCATTTTATTGTCACGTGAATTATACACCAGACCAAAGAGAGTGTGACAATCATACTGCCCTCGCCGGAAATCGAACCCGGAACCTTCGGGGTGGCAGTCAATGCACTTGCCACTCGGCCACGAAGGTCATCATATATATAATTGTCAAAAACTTGGATGCAAATATATTTGAAATGAGAAAAACATGGGATGACCGTAATCAATACGAATGAAAAATACTATTTTATAGAAGTTTTATTATATTTTAAGTGAGTGACTTCATTCACCGGTCGAAGGCATTATCAAATGTGACATTGACATTTGATAATGCCTTCGAGAGGCGAAACACGTCATGCCCATAAATTAATATAAAACTTCTAAAATAATAATCGATATCATCCATATGAATTATTTAATATTTTATATATATATATATATATATATATATATATATATATATATATATATATATATATATATATATATATATATATATATATATATATATAGAGAGAGAGGAGAGAGAGTATATATATATATATATATATATATATATATATATATATATATATATATATATATATATATATATATATATATATATATATATATATATATATGAGCAGAGCATATATATATATATATATATATATATATATATATATATATATATATATATATATATATATATATATATATATATATATATGGGAAAGAAAGAGTAGCAGCAGTATATATATATATATATATATATATATATATATATATATATATATATAGCAGATATATATATATATATATATATATATATATATATATATATATATATATATATATATATATATATATATATATATATATATATATCATTGTTCATGTAACAATAAAAAAATGACAAAAGTCATACATATAAACGTTATTACATGTAACTAACTGACCATCACGCCGTCTCTCCGAAAGGATAGGCCGAAATAATGGACTGCCACACTTTAAACGATGCGGCACTCCATCCTTCGCTTTTCGCCCCCGCGGGAGATGCAGTGTGATGGGTTGCGAACCACAACGCCATTGTTATATGGATATGTCATATTTCGAGATGCATGTCTTGATGCAACATAGTGACAGTCCATCCTCTGTACTTATCCAACCGGATAACAGTGTGAGGTTTAGATAGTTAGTTATGGAGAAAATACATCAAAACAGCAAAAATACAAGTCATACATTAAAAAACCTACTACACACTGTAAATACTGTATTTACAGACGCCCACAAAAAACAGCGTAAAAATATTGAAACTTCAATCGAATTTTCGTCAATCGCTCTTTGACTGTAACCACCAATCTCTTGAAAATTTGGACAATTTTATTATCTCTAAGCCACTTAAAAAAAAAAATTCTTCTAAGTGCTAGTGCGCGAGACTCGCCATCTGAACCATTCAGAACAGGTTAAGTTCATATACATTGACCACACGTACATCACTCACCTTGATAAGGGCTAGTTCCTTAACAAGGAAATTCGTGACAACCAAAAATGAACATTATCAATTTGCAACGACAACAACAAACCATCATGCCGTTTCTCCACAAAGGTAGGCGCAAACCTCTCTAGCTTCCTCCATATACATACAGCAAGTCATGCACCCATGTCGGTTCTTCCGACTTCTACCTTTAAAAATTGAATAATTTAGTCATGCCCTATTTCCTCGGTCTTCCACGACTCCGTAATCCATTAACATAATTAAATTGTACTTTTTTAACCATTTTTGTCCTTTTTTATGTATAGGTTAGTAAAACAATAACTTTATTTAAAAAAAATTAACATAGTAGCAAAAATGCATCTTTCAAAAATAGTTGTCATACGTGGTGGTCGTAAGAAGGTCGGAATGGGGAATGTTGTATTACATACATATTACTGAAGACTGTCTTCGCTTCCAGTCGGACATCAATAATATTGTCAACTGGAGTCACAGCAATCAAATGCAATTCAATGTCTCTAAATGCGTTATGCTATCTTTTACTAGAGCATTGAAAACTGTGTATTATAGATACACAATGAACAACCAGCAACTCGCACATGTGTCTTCAATGAGAGATCTCGAGATCATCTATGAGAGTAGGCTGACTTTTCGTGCACATGTTGAGAGGATTTGTGGCACTGCACTGAAGATGTTGGGCTTCATCGTCCGGACCGGCAGAGTTTTCAGGGATCCCAATGTGCTCAGAGTCCTATACAACGCATTGGTTCGGAGCAGACTCGAAAGTGGTTCTGTGATATGGAGTCCTCACGAGGCGAGATATTCCGTTATGCTGGAGAGGGTTCAGAAAAAATTTCTGAGGTATCTCTACATGAGGGAGTATGGTAGCTATCCTTGGCTCTATCCCACGGCATTTCTTTTGGGAATGCTCGGAACCAATTCTCTACAGCTTCGAAGAGATGGACATCTAATTACCCATTTCTTTAGATTAATTAGGGGATACTTCGAGAACTCGGCCGTACTGGAGGGTGTTCGGCTTTTTGTCCCCGATAGATATCTCCGACAGCGACAGCACAGATTGTTTTACCTACCGGCCGCCAGAACCAATCTGCCTCTGGTGACACCGGTGGGAAGAGCAATTAGTCTGCTGAACGCGGTCTCCTCGGAGATCGACGTCTTTCATGTTAGTGAAAGTACGTTCAGAAGGCAAATACTCTTAATTCTGGAGAGTATCCTGTCTTCCTAATGTTGAACCATCTCTTATGCGTTTTTGGTAGTATACTATATATAATACTAGCTGACCCGGCAACGCTTCGCTATTGCTATATTAGAGTATATAAATACTCGTACACCCAATATATATTAAAGAAATACAATGAAAGTTCAATATCAATTATTTTATTGGATAAAATGACATGTGTATAGGTGTAAGAATGTGTGTATCCTAATTCAGTTCATATCTTTAAAACATTTGTTTAATCAAAGCAAACTTGCTGTGAACTTGAATAATACTAATGTGAATTGAACAATTGAAGGCTGGGCATTACCAAGGTGGCAAGTTTGCAAAAAGTCTGAAATGAGTTTTTGATGCCAATTGGTCTTAAACATAGCTGTGCAAAAGCGCGTTATGATTTAATAATATAGTGTAGTTCAAACGTTACCCTAAAGATGCCACCCAAAAAAAAGTTTATATATATCTTTTTCAGCTTTATGTTTAAACCATTAAACGTCCAGTCTTAATTTTTTTCCTCAATATTTTAAGTGAAATTAAAAAAACAAATAAATATACTATATCACATTTGCATAAAACATTCATACATATACAATTCATATCCGTTCACTCCTGGGCGTAGGCCTCCTCCATCTGCTTCAATGTCTGTCGATCCTGGGCAACACGCATCCAATGTCGTCCCTCCATCGAAGTTGAGGACGTCCTGGGTTTCGGGTTGCACTTCATCTACGCATATATCGAGGTGTGGGATCCATCCTCTGCACACGCGCATTCCATTATCTTCTGGGTTGTCTGCCTCATCTCATGACATCTTTCAGCTTGCAGATTTCACCGTTTCATGTTACCTAGAAATAAAAGGAAAAATATTAAATTAATATAGTGTAGTTCAAATGTTACCCTAAAGATGCCACCCAAAAAAAAGTTAATATATATCTTTTTCAGCTTAATGTTTAAACCATTAAACGTCCAGTCTTAATTTTTTTCCTTAATATTTTAAGTGAAATTAAAAAAACAAATAAATATACTATATCACATTTGCATGAAACATTCATACATATACCATTCAAGGTCATAATAATGCTCTTAGAAATACAATGTTTAGAGAAACAAAACCCTTGATTTTGATGTCCATTAGATGAAGCTAATAATGCACATTCACTTAACCAATGACGAAATTTGTAAATTTGTGTGATGTCTGGAAATATACATTGAATCAATTCTCCTTTGGAGTGTGATTCTACAGAAATCAGTTGATAATTTAAAGCATTCATTCCATACAATGAACTTTCATTGTTGCAGAATTTTACCCATTCCAGAAATATTTAAAATGTTGCATGTAGGTGTTTCAATGTTTTGTATCATCATCATCATGAGCCTATATCCGTTCACTCCTGGGCGTAGGCCTCCTCCATCTGATTCAATGTCTGTCGATCCTGGGCAAAACGCATCCAATGTCGTCCCTCCATCGAAGTTGAGGACGTCCTGGGTTTCGGGTTGCAGTTCATCTATCATCAGGGCTGCGAGCGGCATGCCATTTTAGCGCTGCCACTCTTCCGATGATGTCCGACACTCCTGTTCTGCCTCTAATAGTGGAATTAAACCAATTAATCCAACCTGTACATACCATTTCAAAATTAGTTCATAAATATAACAATCGGGTGTGGGATCCATACATGCCAGTATCTTGCGTTGCGTGCCCCATCTCACGACATCTTCCACCTTGGAGATATCGTGGATAGCCGTGTTCCTCACCCTATCTCAAAGAGTCTTTCCTGGTATCATCCTTAGCGTCGGCATCTCTGCAAAAATCAAATAATTATATTAAAATGAGCAGTATATTTAAAAAAAAAACACTCGATCATTGTAAGATTGGCGTGGGAACATCAGACCATTTGGAAATGTTATATTAGTGGATTTTTCCAACTGAGGCAGCTAATGCTGTATGTAAGGATATGTTTACCTATCACAGCATAACAGAGAAAAACTAAAACAGCTGAAGTAAATCGTCTAATCCAAAAGATATTATAGGTTATCGCCCTGCCAGAACAATTTTACATTAAAATAACTAACTAACTAACTAACCATCACGCCGTTTCCCCGAAAGGGTAGACAGAAAGAATGGACTGCAACATTTTAATCGATGCTGCACTCCATTCTTCTCTTTTCGCCAACGCGAGAGACGCGGTGTGATGGGTTGCGAACCTCATCGCCACCAATAGGCATCTCCCGCGCACACTTCAATCATTCAACGTCTACATAATAAATCTAAAACAAATTATACAAAATACAATGATATAAAATTAAATAACACATAAAAATAATTTAACACATAATGTTCTTTTAGATGGTGCACTTGTCGTCAGCTGGACGATCCGGACATTTGTGTTTATTTAATTTTTTATTCCACTGTTTTAATTTTAATTAGGCACTTAAAACAATCCAACACCAGCAAAAACTTGAAAATTTGATTGAAGAATTTATTCAAATTGTCATTGGAACAAATGAAAAATTTATTTTTACACCTGTCAAAATTCTTTTTATAAACGAAAAAACTTGTATTATTTTAACATCAGAAGAGTGAAAACGTATTTCGTGTCACAAATAACTATCACAAAGTGCGGCAACAATCAAATTGACCAAAAAAATTCACTTATACAGGAAATATCTCCAAATTGACAGGAGCACCACATGAATCAAATATTTTTTTTTAAATCAGAACCAGAACCAGATTCCTTGCAGGATTTGCGAATTTATTCGTTGGGTATCCTATCTCTAACGGTTCTCCCCACAATAAAATAACATTATTAAAATAGATTATACCAATTCATAGAATTGTTACTTAGAATTTAACGTTTTTCCATGTATTCATAACATAACCTAAAATAATACGTAAGTAAAACGATAGGTATGTAATTTCATTTCTATCTATATAAATTCGATATAATTTAGAACTAAAACTTTGAAATATGTAATGCGGAAATATAATCTGTATTCATTTCAACGGCAAAATAGAATAAACTGAAGATATATATGAATTAGAAATATAAATATTTTACTTACGAAACTAACACGCAATTCAAATTTGACATTTCAGAGATAGGGATGGGCAATCCGCTCACGAGTCGACTCAAAGATTCGAATCTTTTTGGTGAGCGGGTGAGCGATGATCCATAAAAAAAAGAGCGGCAGCTCAATGATCCGCTAGGTCAGGGGGGTCGGCAAAATTATTAGCCAAAGAGCCAAATGCGTACTTTACAACGATTTAAAAAAAAATTGAGAGCCAAATATGTTTATTGATTTAGATAACCTTTATTATAATTTTTGCACTTCATTCAATTACGGGTACACTGAATAAAACATTATTTCATACTTCTTCCTGTGATGAAGGCGACCAGCCTTCTCTCCATCTCTTTGGTGGTCATCCTGGTGGTCGACGGCCCTCTGGAGTCTCTTGCATCACGATATTAGGAATTCTTGCTGGATCCATTCTCTCGATGTCTCTGCCTACTCCATCTCACTATGTCTTCAATGTTGCAGGATTTGCGAATTTATTCGTTGGGTATCCTATCTCTAACGGTTCTCCCCACAATAGGTCGCAGTCTGGTTCTGACAGTGTCTGTTCTTGCTTTGATTCCGTATGTTATTATGGACCTGATGCATGTTTGTTTGTTGTTATTCTTAATTTTAGGCACAATTCCATGTTCTCATCAATAAGACGACTTCGTAGTTTACTCTTGTTAAAATTCATGCTTGAATAAAATTGTCCGCATGAATATGTAGAAGCGAAAAGCGAAAGATCAGCAAGAGTCAGTAATACTATTTCAGGCGTTGAAGATGATGACTAAAAATCTTTGAATTGGCGATGATGATTAAGAGTTTTAGCTAAACCGGAATTGATAATCGTAATCACCAATTCCATAACTTTACAAATTTCTTCTGGAAATGTCTGCGGACAGAGCGTTCTTGATGAATGATGCGATGGTAAGCAAGTATCTCGCGATTATTTTTCTTTCAACAAACCCCTTCGGCTCCGGAGCCGCATTTTGCCGACCTCTGCGCTTTCCGCTCAGTAAAGTGAGCCGATTCTTCTTGATAATTATCGAGCGGCTCCGGAGCCGCATTTTGCCGACCTCTGCGCTCGGTGAATCGTATATTATTGCAAAAGAGTCGACTATTTTTAGTGATCTCTTTAAGGGATCTGAGCTGAATGGTTCCGCTCAGTAAAGTGAGCCGATTCTTCTTGATAATTATCGAGTCGTTTGTCAAAAAAGTTGTTTGTCGTTGTGAATTTATTTTTTTAGCTCATCGACAAAAAATTTATCCTGGTGAATTTTTTTTTTTTTACCGGAATCAACTTTTTTGGTCGAGGAGCAAAAAAAAAGGTCACTAAAATAATTTCAAACTTTGAACGACTCAAAATGGTGAACCGTGGATCGTTAAAAAGAGTCGGCTCACTTTGCTGAGCGGAACCGTTCAGATCAGATCCCTGAGATGAGTCGTTTTGCCCATCCCTATACGTGCGTATATTTTTCAGTTCAAAGGAGCGACTAATTTCATATCTGACCACGCAAAGAGTCAAAAAAGCCACTAATTTGCATCTTATCACGCCAAGCGAATATAGACTCTAAAGATCGATACTCAGGTGATACGAACATGAAGGTCTATACTCGCTCGCACTACGAAAATTTATAAATTTACAAAGTTAATTAGAGCTCGATTAATAACAAAAATATGCCTATGCCCACCTATGTCTATCTATTAAGGAAGTGTATAACTTGGAAAATGATCAGCTCAGGAATAACCTCAGAAATAGTCCACACACACCCGGAAGATCGCCTTTTATTTATATAGATATTATTTTACCTGTTTTCAATAGATGCCTTAAAAAACAATTTTGTAATGTCTGTTGATGAAATAAAATGATTTGATTTGATTTGATTTGACATAGAGCGATCGCTTAACCCAACCAATGACAGGTCATGAGTCCTGTAAACGCCTCGACCACCATATTCTGTTTCCAAATAATTTACATCTTCGTCTCTATTGCGATACAATTAATCTTTAAAAAAAATATATTAAATATTTTTTTAATAAAGTGAGTGTTTTGTACTAAGTATATATAAAAATAATAATTAAATATCTACAACACAAAGTTATGGCGAATATAGAAGATATTCTTTTCCATCCATGCGCTCCATATCTCCGAACTAACACAGTGATCCTTTCATAATGTTGTTCATCATACTTTATTTCGCCCTACATTGCTTCCTGATATTAGCATTTGAAATTCTGTCGTACGTACATTGGTTTATCACACATGTATCCAAGATATTTCATGTCTACCGCATTTGTTCTGCTCTCATCCTTCTTCTGCCAGTTTCATGCTTAGCTTCCATATATACGGGATTATCATTATTATTGTAAAATTTGGGTCATGTGCTAAGGGCAGAAAAACACCAATTCCTTCGGCTGATACTCGTTATCATGACAGCGAGATACATAAAGATTATCCTGGCTGTGGAATATAATGGATTGAGAGGAATAAGGAAGATTTAAGTACCAGTGCCAAGTAGCCCAGGACAAAGATGCTTCCGCTGCAGTTATCGCCAACGTTTTTATTTTATTTAATAATAAAGAGATGTGAGGCCGCGCGGGAGATATACTCGTATAAGGTTAAAAGAATAGATTAAATGTGGTCTGTCATCCTTTTGATTGATGACAAGAAAAGGCTAAATTAAATTAACTTAACTCCCGGATGGACAAGGAACAGGTCTAGATAATGCAGCGAGACTGACGAAAGGGCGTCGCTGCGTCCTATAACAGTCTCGGGTGGTGGTGGGAACCTTATATATCGCCAATGTTGGGGAGACCTGAACTACTCGTATATATTCATCTAATTTTATTTAAAACTTAAAAAAAAAATCTTTTTCAAAAATATATTGTTTAATCCTAAATATTTTTTTCTTATAAATTTCACATATAACCGCGAAAAAAATAAAACGAATTTCGGAAGAACAGCAGTAAGTAAAAGATTTCGAATGTAGTATTCAAATTAACCCAACCCGAACCCACGTACGAAAGTATTGACTAAGCATTTTGGAGAGCGTTATTTGTTCAAGTTCTAAAGGAATAGAACCAGATAATCAAAATTTCGAGTATATTGCATTATTTGAACGAATTCTCAATGTAAAGTTATAGAAAATACTATAATACATACCTCGCTAGAGAACTCCTATGTTCATCCAACTTTTTTTAAGAATCTCTTCAAGATCTCTTTCAATTTCGCAAACAAACTAAATTTACACAAAAATTTAAGCCAGAATACAGTATTTTCTCTCATAACTAATTTAAATATTTTTTATATTTTTTATACGTGATAGTCTGGCAACCATAAAATAAATTTAACAAAATCAACACTCGCAGTATTAAGTCAATAAATTCAACGAATAATATTTCGTAAAATTCAAAAAATAACTCGCCCACCCGTTCATATTCAACCAGCGAAAAGAGATATATTTTTTTATTTGTGATTCCACAATTTCAACAATCCACAACGAATATACGAGTATATTAGAAGAAAAATATTAAAGCTTACATTTAAATATTTCTCGTAATATTAATGAAAACATCTGATTTCTAGAAATAAAAAAAAATCTTTTTAATCCTAGGGATTGGTTCGCAACAAAGTCTATTAACATCTTTGCTGGTTCATAGGATGCCACTTAGATCTTTTTGATGTGGTAGTTTCCCGTTGCTTACCATATTTTTGTATAACACAGGTTATTTGAAATCTAACTAACTAACTAAATATATAACTATCACGCCGTCTCTCCGAAGGGGTAGGCAGAAAGAATGGACTGCCACACTTTTCTTTCCAGACATATTTCTCTCGGTTCCTCAACATTCATACATCGTGTCATGCACGCGCGTCGATTTCTCTGACTCCTCACATGGCCGACATTCAATATTTAATTTATTTGATCGTGCCACTCTTTCTTCGGTCTTTCTCTATTTCTGGTTCCATTTATATCGTTAACCTATAATTTTTTGACCATTCTTTCTTCATTAATTCTTTCCATATGTCTAAACCATCTTAATGATCCTTTCATTATCTTGTTCATAACTCCATCATTCGCACCGCATTCACTTATTATATTTTCATTCGACACTCTATCATACACAGAGTATCCACACATTATTTTTTGAACTCAATACCTGTATAATACTTTTCTATTGATTCTCATGCTAGTCCATCGACATTTTTATTATCATTTGAATTATACCAGACCAAAGACGGCGTGAGAATTATTTTTCACACTGTCTTCGTCGGGTTCGAACCCGGGGCCTTCGGTATGGCAGTCATAGCTGTTGCTACTCTACCATGAAGACCGTAAAATTCTAGAAGTTATACTAATTGCTATCAGCAAAATTCAAATTACACGTAGTCGTCGACTTACAACCACAATCGGTTCCGATAAACAGGTAATAAGTTGGTCTGGTCTTAACTCGACTTATGCAATAATTTCCATTCGTCTGTAAATTATAGAAGGTGATGATATTATAAGAATGTTCTTGTTATTATAATTATAATCGTGTATCACCAATGTCAAATAAATTTCTTAGTTTTCCTAATATAATTATAGGTATTCTTGATATTCGGATATCTTTACGTATTGGTGTTTTTTTTTTTTTTTAATTTGAAGCTTTTTGCTAAATAAAAAATAATACTAAAATAATAATTCTTAAAAATCACTCGAGAACCACTAACACGAAAATTTGTAATCAATGGATAATCAATACGAATGAAAACGTCAGTTTTCTAGAAGATTTATTATATTTTATGTGAATGACATGTTTTGCTCTTCTAAGATATTATCAAATGTGCAAATGTCACATTTGATAATGCCTTAGAAGGGCGAAACATGTCATTCCCATAATAAAACAAAAATATAATAAAACTTCTAGAAAACTAACGTTTTCTTTCGTATTAATTATTTAATATGGAGTTTTTACATAATTGTTTAAGAAACAATTAATGGTATTAAAATTTACGATACAATCTCCAAAATCAGCAAAAACAACCTTCGTAGTAGGGTGGTAAAAGCTCTAACTGCCATACCAAAGTTCTCGGGTTCGATTCTCGGTGATGGCAGTGTGATTGTCATAATGTCTTTGGTCTGGTGTAGAATTCACTTGACAATAAAATGGCGATAGATTAACTACCTATCACATGTCACGATAATCAATATAATAGCTAAAAACAAATTTTGTACAGTAATTGGGTTCAAACGACCTATTACATAAAAATTAGTAATACTAATATCAATAGTAATTATAAATAATTGCTTATATTTATGAAGAAGGAATCACGTTTTCAGGAATGAACTCAAACTCCCGGGATCAGGAGCCTGGCGATTTGTCGCCTAGGTCACCATCCGGGTAATAAAT
Source organism: Lepidostoma basale (assembly GCA_022606425.2). NCBI lineage: Eukaryota > Metazoa > Arthropoda > Insecta > Trichoptera > Lepidostomatidae > Lepidostoma > Lepidostoma basale. The sequence goes on from JAHDVF020000069.1 coordinate 13,783, forward strand.
TTATGATATTTTTTTTAGCTTTAACAAGAACCTTTCTTAGAATGTGGAAAATTATTGTGTATTTTGTGTATAAATTGATAGATACATATCGACTCCTGGAGTTCAATAAATGAGTAGGTATACATTAAGCTGGACTTAGATTTATTAACAACATGCACGAAACACGTTATATATTTAGGGCCCACATGGGCGTCGGTATAAATAAAATATAAATAAATAAGGTACCTATGTACGTGTGTCTGTATACCCGAAGACAGTTCCTAAAGTAAGAATTAATTGAGTAGCTTCAGAAGCTTGTAGTAAAATCGTGTAATGTCATTTTTTTGCAAACTTATGAAAATAATCTTGAAAAAATGTAATTAACATTATCAACCTTATTAACATAATTTTAAGGGGAAAATTATGTTTGATAGAATAGCATAATGGTAATTAGAAAGGTCACTAAGATGATTTGGCCAAATGAAAGAATGAATAAAGTAAAAAAATATTGAAGCAGTGAAGGGAAAAAGAAGTCGAGAACGGTTTGATCAATTTGAACAAATAGCAAAAATCAATCATGGTCGGTGTTAGATAAATTAAGTATATGTACCTCAAGTAAAAACAGGTTCTGAAGTGAAGATCACGCACATGATTCCGCAGAGTTGGGAGTCCTCCTGCTGCTGGACCAATGATATTGTAAGGATTGCTGGACGTGGATGGATAAGAGGGGCAATGGATGGCAGTGGTGTGCTTTGGAAGAGGCCTACACGACTACAGACGGCCGATAATAAGAATACATCACTAGAGGTATGGTATTCCATCCCCTCTGCCTACCCCTCAAACGAAACGGCACGATAGTTCGTTATAATATTTAGATCACTAGTTTAGGAGAAGAGATAAGATTTGATCGTTTAAAACTATGAACGAACTTCTAACACGGCCTTGTATTATTGGAAGCTTCGACGCTACACAGCGAGGACTATGTAAAAACACTTTTACGTAATTTTTTCCACCACTTTATTTGTTTTAACAAACTTCCGCCGGAACTTCGTCAGGGTTGCCGAAACTTTCTAATTGATCGTCAAAAACTGTGTTCAAGGGCACATTTTGGTAGTTGTCTAAGGTGATTTTTTAGATTTTTTTAGAACTGTTTAGAATTTGTTTCAAAGCAAATTTAAATTATTTCATTAAAGTTCTTGACGGCGCTGTAATACATAGTTATATGCGACCAAATCCCACACAGCGATGTGAGAAGAAGAAGAACAATTATAGTCTCATAGGCTACCGGAGGGCTTAACATTGAGGGATTATTTAGATTTTCTTTAAAATGTGGATTAAGTTTAGCACAGCACAATTAGTAAGATTGATCTGATTATACGAGTATATAAATATATACATAGGATAGGATAAATATATACGTGTGATATTTCGTGTAAAAGTGAATTGTTTTGGCCAATTTGATTGTTGTCGCACTTTATAATAGTTAATTGTGACACGTAATACGTTTGTGCCTTTTTTGACGTTAAAATTATACAAGTTTTTTTCGTTTATATAAATAATTTTGACAGGTGTAAAAATAAATTTTTCATTTGTTCCAATAACAATTTGAAAAATTTCTTCAATATTATTTTAAAGTTCTTGCTGGTGTTTGATTTCTTTAAGTACCTAATTGCAGCTAATTAAAAAAAAAACGGTGGATGCGAGTAACATAAATCTATTAATCACAAAAGTCCGGATCGTCCATGTCAACAAGTGCACCATCTAAAATGAACATTATGTGTTAATATATTTTTATTTTGTTATTTTATTTTATTTTATATCATTGTATTTTATATGATTTGTTTTAGATTTATTTTGTGGATGTTGGACGATCGAAGTGTGCGCGGGAGATGCCTATTGGTGGCGATGAGGTTCGCAACCCATCACACCGCGTCTCCGGCCGAGCGAAAAGAGAAGGATGGAGTGCCGCATCGGTTAAAATGTGACAGTCCATTCTTTCTGCCTACCCTTTCGGGGAGACGGCGTGATGGTTAGTTAGTTAGTTAGTTAGTTACATAGGATTTAAATTTTAAAGACATCTTTATATCAAGGGCTTCTAAGTTAATTTCCACAAATTAAGTGCTTCTGTAAGATTATGACCGGACTAGTACCGCGCGAAAACCAACCTGCCTCTGGTGACACCGGTGGAAAGAGCAATTAGTATGCTGAACGCGGTCTCCTCAAAGATCGACGATTAGTGAAAGTACGTTCAAAAGACAAATTTTCTTGGCTTTAGAGAGTATCTTGTCTTCCTAATGTCGAACAGTCTCTCATGCGTTCCTGGTATTATACGAGTATATGTGTGATTTTACATGTTCTTAATACGAGTATATGCCCTAAACATTAATTTTGTTTGTAATGTCTATTGAGAAATTAAACTGACTTGATTTGAAAAGAGACCAAGAGGCAGACCATAATTCTAGGAACTTAGAGGAGTCCAACCGCTTTCCCAAAACCGTTATAGGCGGACGTCGCTTTTCGTCAACTTCGTTCTATCAATCCCTAGGCCCGTCCCTCGTGGCAGACTAAGAAAAAGATGGGCGTACTGCGTGGAAGAGGACTCCGAGAAAATAAAAAAGACCTGGAGAATGAAGAGAAGAAGCCAATGGTGGACTGTTGTGGAGAAGGCCAAATCTCTACATAAGGAAGTTTGGTAGCTATCCGTGGCTTTATCCCACTGCATTCCTCTTGGACATGCTGGCGACCAATAGTTTACAGATAAGGAGGGATGGGTACACACTTACCCATGTCTTCTGACTTATCAGGGGATTCTTTGAAAATTCCGTCATCTTGGACGCTATCCATCTTTATGTTCCGGATGGTTACCTTTGACAGCGTCAGCACATACTGTTTTATCTCCCAGCATGCAGAATCAACCTGCCTCTGGTGATGCCGGTGGGGAGATTGCTTCGGAGATCGACGTTCAAAGACAAATACTTTTGACTTTGGAGAATATCTCGTATTCCTAATGTCGAACCATCTCTCATGCGTTCCTGGTATTATATAACTATTATATTTTACCTGTTCTCAATAGATGTCTCAAACTATAATAATTGTTTGTAATATATTTTGCCGTCATCATGAACCCGAAAAAGATTGCTGGAGTGGCACCCAGGTGGTAGAAGACCAATTGGACGACCAAGGCTGCGATGGGAGGATGAAGTTGGGAGAGATGGGGCAAGATTGTTAAGAGTGTGAGATTGGAAAGTCGAAGCGGAGGACAGGAGGAGTTGGAGGCGAAGAATACTGGAGGCCAAGGCTCGATATGGGCTGTAGGGCCATCGAAGAAGAAGAAGAATATATTTTGAGAAAATAAACTGATTTGATTTGATTTGATCTCACACCGGGATGTAACGTCGACAAAAAGAACAAAAAAAGACATATTTCATGGCTTAAATAATACTAATAGAATAAGTTTTCGGATAATGCGAGTTTCGACTCCCCATCCTTCGGCGTGGGTCTCGTTTCGGAAGAGGGTTACGATACGATTGTGCCGGTTGCACGCCGCGCCTGCACCGCCCGGTCCGCCCACGGGCGCTGCTGGGCGCGGGGGAGGCGAACCGGGCCGCGCGCCAGGGGCGCCCAAACTATTGTACCACAATGGGAAATCACAACTCAAGCACTGGAACCTCGTATCATCGATTTTGAAATATGCATTAGAATGGAAAGAGATACTCGTAACACTCCTTTTATGAATTTCGAAAAAGTAACCTCGCCAACAACAAATCATTACGCTGTTTTCCCATAACGGTAGGCAGAGAGAATGAACCACCACACTACTCTATCCTGACACACCTCTCTAGTTTCCTCCATATTCATACAGCGAGTCATACACGCACGTCGATTCTTCCGACTTCTAACTTGGCAGACCTTTAAAAGCAGTGATCTATTTAAACCTGAAATATATTTTTTTAATTAATCTAAAATTTTAGAAAACTAGTGTCGGTCAATGTAAATAAATTTATTGTTGATTATGGCAATTGATAATTCCATAACAAGGGGAAACATATCATCATCAGCCGTCTGTCATCCACTGCTGAATGTAGGCCTCTCTCAAAGCACGCCACCGCCCCTTATCCATTGCCACTCCCATCCATCCAGATCCAGCAATCCTCTTCAGATCGTCGGTCCAGCGGGCAGGCATATCAATCCCATTATTAGTATTAACTTCTAGAAAACAGAGGTTTTCAGTATCAACTTTAATATTTTTCTTTCGTTGTTGAGTATTGCAGTCACATCACACAAATATCGTAATTTTAAAACACTTTATTATTGCCTTTACGTATATATTTCGGACGGTTTTCATCATTTTTTTATGTACACTTACACCGTAAAAGGATCATCTGAATCTGCAGCTAATCTGACCAATCTGCTCAATCATCTAAAATATGTCAGTAAATAATTTAACAAAGTGTTTTTAAAATACAATATTTTTTTAATGTTATTGAAATAAACTTTAAAGCATAAATACTTATTTGTGAAAATTAAGAAAGAGTAACACAAAGCCAAGGATGTAAATATTTAAAATTGAATATATAAAGTAATGTTTCTCCTTTTAAACCTTTAATTGGACGGACCAAACGAAAATATTTCTAACTTGATATCAAATTGTGCATGTTCCTATAAACAAAAGTTTGTTTTACCCACAAACTATTATATAAATTGAATTAACACATTGGTCGATGGAATAAAAATAATGAAAGTTTATTTGAAATAATAATTAAATATTACGATTTTTTAACTACTTCCACTTTTGTACTTATTTCGACAGATTTTTTATGCCCATTCAAGATTTAAAGTAACAAAGTCAAATTAGATGTTTAAAAAATGTAAATCAGTGATAAGAAATTAGAAATGAGATTGACTAATAGCAACTGGTAGGCTATCCCTGACAAATGAATCCAATTCCGCGGTCGACCCATTGGACGAGTGTAACGTTACGAAATAGTTTTAAAGGCTTTTATCTCTCTATTCTAAACTTCAAACCGTAAAGTGCACTGCGGTAACCCTATTAGCGCAGGTTCGGCGGGCCACTCCGCTAGCTATTGTTATCAGAGCGCCTGTGCTTTTCCAATATTGTAGTCTTCGTTTTATGACTTTCGAACGCACTATGTGATATTGGACAGTGGAATAATGTTCATTTATTAAACTTTTTTGTAATATTAAAAAAAAACTATGATATTCTGGTTAAAAGAAAAAAATTGTAATTGTTTATCATTCATTTTATGTTATCCTCACAAGTTTAAGATCACAGCAATGTTGTACTACTAACTAATTAACTAACCATAACGTCGTGTCTTAAACAAATAATAGTAAATTCAATGATATAAAATAAAATAACAAAATAAAAATAACATAACACATAATGATTTTTTCATGGTGTATATATCAGCTGGACGATCCGGGCTTTTGTGTTTATTTAATTTATATTCCACGCATCATCCACCGTTCTTTTAATTAACTGTAATTAGGCGCAATACAATCCAACTCCAGCAAGAACTCAATATGTAATCAAAGAAATAATTCAAATCGACATTGGAACAAATGCACATAAAGGTTCGAAAAAATCACGAAAATTTAGTTTAAATTTTAGCAGCTGTCAAAACTCTCCACATAAACGAAAAAAATATTTAATTTTAATACCAAAATATTACAACGTATTAAGTTCCATAACGAAAAATTATAAAAGTGCGACAGCAAAGAAATTAGTCAGGAGAATACACACACAAGAGCCTTTAATAATTTTGCCTACTTGTTAACGATGTTTTGAAGAAATAATTAATTAAGGTCAATTACATTGGACTAAATACAAATATGTATATAATAAAAATAACAACGATGATGGAGCTAAAAGAGATGGATGGAGTGCCGCATCGGTTAAAGTGTGACAGTCCATTCTTTCTGCCAATCCTTTCGGGGAGACGGCGTGATGGTTAGTTAATTAGTTAGTTACAACAATGATTATTACATATATAAAATAATACTTTGTATATTAACCACGGAATTGTAATTATGCCAACTTGTTTTACTTGTACCCAAGCTTCATTATGCCAAAATAAAAATGTACATTAATATACAGACTTTCGTGCTGAATTAGACATTTAAGCAACCGATGGAGCATTGGTAGAAGTGAAATAGTTACCATAATTACAATCCGTAGTTACTATACAAATTATTATTTTATTTTATTCGTAATAATTTAAAATTTCTAACCCCAAAGTGAGTGCTTCATATGAAAATATAATAATAATGAATCCAAATTTAAATAAAAATAATAATTTAAATTGATCAATCTTTGTGGCAGTTGACAAATGGTTACAAAAATAATATTTTACTCCCCGAAACAATGCTTTAAAAATGTTTCTAGCGTTTAGATGAAAAGCATCGCTTTTACTTAAGCATTTATTGCCATACTTTGGGCGTAATTGGTCCGATAAGCAGAAAGGTAGAATACTTTTAAAATTCTAACACATAGATTTTAAATTAATAGAATGAAATTTTATAATCCAATCTAAAACATTAGCATATAATAGCTCAGTGCTATGAAGAAGGAATCGGATCGTATCTAGGGTTGAACACACGACTTGAGCCAAGCGTTATGTCCCATAGACTATCACACGGTTGATTCAAAGTATCTTATATGAAATAAAGAGGTATCAAGATTCAATTTACTTAAAAATTTAGGGTTGTGTAAAAAAGTAAATAAATTATATTATTCATCTATTGTAAGATATACAAAGTTTTATGACAAAACCAAATGTTACTAATTTCATTAAAATCAAGTGATCAGTCAATTGAGAAGCAATTGCATGTGGCAGCGAAATGATCAGTCAATTGCACATGGCAGCGAAAGTAAATTCTTTTACTCATCCACTTATCAATATTTGAGAGAGATCGTTAACCAACTGAGTGACGCAAAGGAAGATATTGGAACGTGTCTTCACTGATATGAATAATCAATTCATCGAACACAATCTCAGCCTTGATCTAAGAATTCGATTATTGCTACATCTTCAATCCTGCTCCACAGATGTGAAAGCTGGACACCATAGAAACATATGTATACCGCGTAAACCCTCTCGAAATGTATCTCATGAAGAGTTAGAACTTTAAATTATTGAAGTTTTCAACGATATAAACACACTGCCTGCGTATACTTTAGTGCGCTAATTATAATACAATGAGTCCCTTGAAACAGCTCCTCCACACTTCGGATGCCGGTCCACTCTCTCACGTTTCGCAGCCAGGACATCTGTCTCCTACCGGGCCCTTGGTTTCTCTTAATTTTCCCCTCCAATATCAGTTGGAGAAGGTGGTACTTTTCCCCACGCAGTATATGACCCAGATGTGAGATCTTTCGAACCTTGATAGTTGATAACAGTTCCCTGTCAAGTCTAGCTCGCCTCAGGACTTCGGTTTTGGTAACCATGTCTGTCCAGGGAATTCTAAGCATTCGGCGATAGAGCCACATTTTAAATGCTTCTAGTCTGTTCATTGAGTTGACTTATTTATTATTTAACAAATTACGATTATTTAACTAATTCACTAAAACTACGTTAAAAATACACTTCCGATAGTTAACGCATACGTGAAAAGGTATGTGTACTCTTTCTCGCAAGTCCAGACATTTAATACTCTTCACGTAGACAATGTGCTAGCAAAAATAAATACCTGATAAAAATCACGAAGAAGCAAAAGAAAAGACATTATTTTTGCATCCTTGAAAAACAAGTCCTTGAATCTGTCATCAAAATATATGTTGAATGGAAGAGATCAGCTGGTAGCTGGTAGACGTCAAAACTCGTGATTACAGTACATAGGAAGACGGTTAGGTCAAATTTATGCCGTCAGATTGTGGTTGTCAACAAAATTACCGATCTTCTTTCGAAGACTGCGTCTTCATAAAAAAAAACTAACTAACTAACCATCACGCCGTCTTCCCGAAGAGGTAGGCAGAAAGAATGGACTGCCACACTTTTCTATCCTGACATACTTCTCTCGATTCCTCAACATTCATACATTGTGTCATGCATGCATGTCGATTTCTCCGACTCCTCGCGTGGCCGACATTCAATATTTGATTTATATGATCGTGGCACATTTTCCTGGGTCTTTCTCATTTACATCGTTAACATATACTTTTCATAGCATAAATATATGAATTCTTCTGAATGCACTAAAATGGAAATATTGGTATTTAGTTACATTGTTTATTATTTATTATGTTACAAGGTGTTGTAATGATGCCAATATCGGTTGGCGAAACAGCTATCGCGACACTCAAAAAGCTAATAATAAAAATTATGATATCATTAGAGTGTTATAAATTTTAACAGTTAATATGTTTAAACATTCATTATGCTAACTTAAGTAAATTGTTTGCCTACGAATTGCTTCTAAAACGAAATATTATATGTATAATTAATAAATAAATATGCATTCCACGCTGTCTCTTTCTCTTGGATTGTCTTTCTTTTCCAAGTATTTTCATTATTCTGTTCTCATGGCTAAGTTGTTTCGTCGCCGCTAATAATAATAAGCAGTAAAGCCAGGAGCTTACTCAAAGTGTGATGGGAAACTGAACTTTTTAATTAACAATCAACGGGAGCAAAGTTTTTGTGGGTCTGGCGGGAAGGTTACGTAAAGTTTTATTTTATTAGATTTACTTCTGTTTGGTATTGGTTTTTTATTTCAAAATTTGTTAACGTAGTTTTCCAGTGGTGTAACGTTAGATGATTTGTTAAAAATGTAATAAATAAAAAAACGTAACTGACTAACTAACCATCCCCGAAGGCAAAAATAATGGACTGTTACACTTGAACTGATGCGGCACTCATCTCTTTTAGATTTAACATTTAAATTAAATATTATTTTTGTGTAAAGTACACTCGAGTCATCCGGTGGCTACCTTAAAATGTATCGGCTGCAATCTTACAACGAATTGATTCTACCACATTTTAAAAGTTATATATTAGAAAAACACATATGTTAACTAAAAGCTAAAAAGAAGAATTGGACTAAGCTGGGCAACTTTCGGAAACAAGGGTTACATCCTTAAAAACCGGAAAATATCGATCAACCTGAAACGAAAAGTCTATGAAGCCTGCGTTCTGCCAGGTGGTACTAATGGTCTTGAAACTGTAACATTGTCCAAACAAAGTGCCGAGAAACTATGAGTGACCCAAAGAGCCATGCTAGGAATAAGCCTAAGAGACAGAGTCAGATACGATACAGTGAGAGAAAAAACAAAGGTCACTGACATCATAAACCGGGTGGCGACTCAATGGCAATGGGCAGGTCACGTAGCCAGAAGCTCATGAAAAATAGACAAGAAGACTGCTGACTTGGAGACCGCGGACGGCAAAGAGAAGTGCAGGGTGACCGCAACTACGGTTGAAGGATGATCTGAACAGACACGTCGGAATAATCTGGATGCAGTCTGCACAAGACAGAGTGACATGGAAGCCCATGGAGGAGGCCTTTGTACAGGAGTGGACGGGAATAGGCTGAGTAAGAAAAAGAAGGAAGATATGTTAACTATATGAATGGAACTAAGCATAGGAGAAGACCGAAAAAAACGTGGCACGATCAAATCAATCAAACATTTAATATCGGCCACATGAGGCATAACACTATGCATGAATGTCGAAGAATCGAGAGAAGTATTTAGTAATTAGTAATTGAGTATTTTATTGAGTACTTTATTTTATTGAGGCAGTATTTAGTAATTGAGTATTTTAATAAGCGTTTAAATGTTTTATTTTTTAAAATAAAAAAATATTATGATTAAATAAATGAGTCGGAAAATAAAAATTCTCAAATAAACTCAAGGCCAATTTGCATATGGCAACGAAAGTAACTCTTGTGTTCAAATATGACATGTGCCGTGAAAAAACAGACTCTAACAAAAAATAAATTAAAACCGGAAAGACGGCGAATTCCAATGTATACAATTAGATCTCTTGGCGGAAGCCACTGTGAATTTAATGATCTAATATAACACGTATAAAAAAATAATATCGTCTTACCGTGTTATTTTCAATTTTCTATTTCAGCTTCACGTCATACGTTTTATATATTATAAAAATGAACAATTAAAGTTTAAGTTTGAAGTAAAATACGCAAAGTGCAAAATAAAATCTAAGTATGCTTTTTCGTTCTATATGACATATAGATCGAAACTGCATGTATAGTTTATTTTTTGTATTAAGTGCCTATATTACTTCACCCGTTAAATTGTGTTCAGTTGTAATACGTATTTTTATCTGTATCCGATAGCCGTGTGTTTTGACCGAAATACATTATGATGGTCATATCAGATTATTCAAAATAATGAATACGAATGAAAACGTCTGATGTATATAAGTTTTAATATAGTTGAGAGGGACGACATGTTTCGCCTTTCTAAGGCATTATCATAAACCCTTCATGATTCTTTCAGTGCGTAAAGAATAATTGTCTATCCTAACGGTTATTTCTCACTATACTCGTATATACGTAATACACTATATTTCTCACTGTAATACGGTGTGCTGAATATATGATACTATACTGAATACTGTATCGATGATTTCGGTCAAAAGTTCACTTAAGACATTATGGCTCACATGTACAATATGATACAGATATAAGCTCAAAATAACAGAAAGACTTTCTGTAATATGCAGTCGGCAAGTAATGAGTTTCTTTGGTCACATTGGCGGAAGAGAGCTGGGTAACATGGATAAAAGTATTGTCGAAGAGTTCCAGGCAAAATAATTTTATTAATATAATACGAATATTTAAAAAAAAAACACATAGAAACAGTAAAGTAAGACCAATTACACGCTACCACAAATATGCATGAATAGAATAATTAATAGTCGAGAATATGAAACGAAATTGAACTTGACGTTAAACTAATATGAACAAATATTTAAAAGAGTTTAAAATAATAAAAATAGTGGAATAAAAAAAGTAATATAGCATTATGGTCTTATCGACGCCGAAAGGTTGCTCCACCCATTTTTTTTTAAATTACTTTCGTTCAGGTGGAAAACATCGACATCACCAAAATGCTTAATATAGCTGTCGCAAATCCAATATTTTCTATTGATAAAAAAAAAGTTAAGTCAAAAGACAACTGTCTTTTTTAATTAAGCGATGACCTTGAATACGACTTTAATATTTCGAAGTATGAAATCTGATGACATCCAATGACGGTAAGATTTTTTTTTAAACTTGTTTTATTATATATATGATATAAACCTTTGCAAAAGAAAAACTCACCAACCAAAAGTCATGATTCAGTATAATAATAAGGCTGTGAAGGGGCAGACACGTGAGGTTTTTTTTTGTTTTGCGTGTACTTGTGACGTCATCAATTATGATTATTATTATTTGTCACGCTCCCCCGCATGTGCAACGCAACCATTTTGTAACATAAATATGCATGTCCTCTTCTGACACACGATACCCATCTATTAGTATTCGTTATGCGAGGTTAAGGGGTGTTAATTGTATTAACTTTTCAACAAAAAAAAATCATACGTATATAAATAGTCATTTGTAATAATGATAATCAATTAGGATTATAAACAAATCTGCAATTAAAAAAAAAAAAAAATGATATTTGTCTGCAAATGTTATCCAAGTATCAAAGTACATAAAAACTAATTTAATATATACATATTAATCTTCTCCCCCTTCTTTTTCTGTAGATCTTTCAATAATCGTAATGGAGACGTCAGTAAGGAGTAAGGGGGATCCTATTGACTCTTCGAGCGGTGCATGGCCATCACCGTGGTGATGGCCATGCTACGCTGGTGGAATGATCTGATCCCAAGTACCTATCCACACCTCCTCGACTTTGGTCTCCCCTGGAAACTATGCGAAATGTTAGAGATCGAGTGTGAATAACCTCGGTGGATAATATTGATGCATAGACTAACGTGGAAGGACACCTCGCCAACCCGTCTGGCAAGCGTGGCGCAGTAATGCCAACGACCCCCCCGTATGACATGTCAAACATGGAGAAGTATGGGGGTCCAGCAGTGGACGACAACGGCTGTTAAAGAAGAAGAAGAAGAATGAAGATGTCCAGTTTCCTATTCATTTCTTTGATTGTCAACGTCTCAAATTCTCTAATTCATGGGTCCATATTTTCGATGTGGTCTCTTTAGAATCGTCTTCTCTACCTACGCCATAAATTTTGCAGGATCTGCGAATATCTATCCTAATAAGTTTTCTCTTATGGGTGCAATCTTGAAATTTCTCCTCCTATACATATTCGTTACAGACAAGTTTATCAAAATATAACATTAAAATTATTATTGTAATTTCGTTATTCTAAATTATAAGTCTAAGTGTGTATAGAAAAATGTTATTTCAACTCGCATTGTTTCCCTATGGTCTCACGCTGGGTGAGCGCTTGACTGATTGGTCCATGATTGTATACGATGTGGAAGGTGTAATGTGTGCTCAATAAACAAAGTATTAGGTTCTACATGACCTAGTCGTATTAAATTACGGATTCGTGTAATCGATACAACTCACTTCAAAAACAATAATAATTCTACAAATAAAGAACAAACAGTCAAGACATTCAATATCTATAACAGAAGAATAAAAAATAAAATAAAAAGTATTTGGCGGCAACTCTGTAGTTTTACGTTCGTCTGAATTAAATGATATAATATTAACCACCCTACCTATTTGAACGTACGTGATACGTTCGTGGAAGTGCGGGACACAGAAGGAAATACAAAGTAGAGTAATAGTGGCCTGGCATCCCATTGTGTTTGCGTAAATTAAATGTATGTCCCGGATGGACGGGGACAGGCCTAGAAAATGTACGAGCGAGGCTGACGAAAGGGTGCCGCTGCGCCCTATAACAGCCTCGGGTATGTGGTGGGAACCCTTCTGTGTTCCTCTCTTTTATGTGACTGTACCATTTTGCGCTATCCCGCTATCCCGAGAAAAAGTAATGTACCTAAAATGTACAAAGTGTTAGGGATACGCGCGTGTGCCAACAACACTCATCTTAAATATGTTAGTTTTACAAGGGGCAGGCGAAGTGTGCGGCCGAGTATTTGGCGTTTCGTAATTTAATTTTTTTTTAATTAATCGTTAATTAAATTTCATTAATAAAAAACCTGCTTTTCTTGCACGCTTCTCAGAAAATAACCCAAAGGTAGGGCGGTTAAAGGTTTTTCGTAATAAAGATAGTAAAGATTAATCGCTCTAACAAATGTACGATCACATAATATTTTACTACTGATAATAAAATGCAAAGAATAGTATAAATGAATAAAATAATTTAATTTTATAAATGAAATAATTTAATGAATTAAAATAATTTTCTCTACTATTGAGTTTATTTTTGCCCTATTTCGGACGAGCACTCCGGGCCACACATTTAGCCCCATTTAGCATAAAACATCTTCAAAATCACATTTTCAACAATGTTTCCTAAAGACGTAAGAGGAATAGCCATTAGAGCTGATCCTCTGTAAGCCAGAAGATCCAAGTCCAAGTCTCGACATGTTTCGAAGTTTTTATATATTCATCATCGAGAGAACAATACGAGTATATATCGATAGCTTATATAATACTCTCGGTTATAAAGGTATAAAACCTTTGGAACATATCTAGAAAAATAAACTTAAAAGTGTTATAATTGATAAAAAAAAAAACATTATGGATTATTTATATTTCCGCCTTCACTTTGTGTTGTGGAATTTACTAAGAATTATATTTATTAAAATTATGCACTTCCATAATTTTAACTTTTTGAGCTTAACAAATCTATATAATTATGTATATATGTATATATCAACCAAAGTCGTGTTAGTTACACCATTCATACACTCAAGAACTGCTGGGCCGATTTTGATGGTCTTTGATTTGTTAGATTTGTCTCCGCCCCGAATAGCAGTATAACATCGGAAAAAATCGACCCGAGTGCATCCCATCCAGAAAATATGTTTGTTTAACAGAAAGTGGAACAACAATGCCATGCGAATCATTTCAATTCGCTTCAATAAAGCAAATCTCTTGCTGCCATGTGAATTACATTCATATCAATGTTATTCAAATACTTTTCATTAAATTTTTTACACATTTATTGAACTTAATTCATTTTGAGTATTTTAACTTAATAAAATGTTTAGACATATGGACATTTTAACTTAATAAAGGTTTGGACATACGGAAAGAATGAATGAAGAAAGAATGGTAAAAAAAATATATGTTAATGATGTAAATGGAACCAGAAATAGAGGAAGGCCGAGGAAAACGTGGCACGATCAAATAAATCAAATATTGAATGTCGGCCATGTGAGGAGTCAGAGAAATGGACGCGCGTGCATGACACGATGTATTTATGTTGAGGAAGCGAGAGAAATATGTCAGGAAAGAAAAGTGTGGCAGTCCATTCTTTCTGCCCACCCCTTCGGGGAGACGGCGTGATGGTTAGTTAGTTAGTTAGTTAACTTAATAAATAACTGAATTTAATTCAACCAATAAGGTAACACAACATTTATTGATTCTGAGGCGGTACGAAGTTCGCTGGGTCAGCAAGTACTAATATAAAAATGCTATAATCAATAATTATGTTCAAGTATCATTGAAACTTAATAAAAAAAAAAACATTCATTATGATATAAAAATATATATAATGGATTTAAATTAAATTAAAAAAGATAAATAATTATAAAGCGCTGTATTTAACTACGGTTTGATTACTATATTTGAATCCAAAAAGTTTCGCTTGCACCATAGCTTCATGCAGTTCTTGGGTGCAAGAGGAAACTTAATTGTATCGATTATATAAACAATACCTATTATTTTATATTAAATAGTTATTATAAAAACATGTTTTACCACAAAGTGAGTGATTTGTATGAAAAAATTAAAATTGATTAAAATTTCCATATAGGGAGCATGTCAAGATGCAAGGGATTCATTATGGCTTCCTACCCCACAGCGACATGTCATAATTATTGGCTACCATATTAATAATCATAATAAAAAATATGAGAAAAACAACTTATTAAGAAAATAAATATTTTTTCGGCACAAACAATTCTGGCGTTAATAACATTAAATTTGATGTTTATTACATCACTTGTAATAGATTCGATTTGAGATGATTCTCACCCCACTATTGCTTCGAAACAGAATGTTATTATTTTCGAAATTATTCCACGATTGTAATTCCAGTTAATGTTGCAGTTGACTGGTTTTGCTATTACGCAAGTCCCCTTGTATTTAAACCAACACATTCTGATTGTGGTCACGATATTATAAAAAATAACGTATTAATATCACTGAACTATTTAAACAGGAATAGAACTTAATATATACTTATAATATTATTTGTTTAACTTGAAACACTGTTATTATGTATCTCAATTTAATTAAATTAGTGTGTTGTGACAACTGTTCCGCCAACCTAAGTAAACATCGTCAGGTGATAGAAACAACTTAGCAATATTTAATTATCTGTAACACCTGATGATGCCACATAGGTTAGCAAAAGAGTGGTTGCGACAAATCATATAAATAAATTGTAAAAAATAAATTTTAAATATTTTAAATAGTTTTTACAACACTTTATTTTTGTCAAAAACCAACCGGTTTCACTCCTGCCGGAGTATCGTGAGGGTTCCAATATAAATTGTAATTGTAATAACAGACTACATTCGTGGCAGAGTGGCAAGAGCTATGTCTGCCACATCGAAGGTCGATTCCCGGCAATGGCAGTCTGATTGTCACACTGTCTATGGTCTAGTGTAGAATTCACGTGACAATAAAAAGGCCATATATTGACTAAATATCACATGTCATGAGAATCAATTTGATAGATATATAAATAAATTGTATACAGTAATTGGTATCAAACAACCTGTTGTATAAAAAAACAGTATTTCAAATTTAAACATTTAATAACGTTGTATATGCTTGTATGTTTATTTCCCAGTAATATTTTTACAAGACATATATATGTACAAGACATAAAAAAATATGTTACATAATGAATTTGTATCTAGCTTCTAGAGTTCATAATATTATATCAAGATAATCTACTCGTACATGGACACATGTTACAAGAATTGATGTGGTGTATGAATCACTTTGACCCATCCAAACGATAAAAGTTCTAATTATTTTACCATATTGCGATTACTAATTACAAAAACATATACTTATACAGCTATATAACAATTTTGTATGGAATAAAACTATTCATAAGAAGAGTGTTTTAATGACCCGACGTTCGACTGGAATGCTATGAAAGAATACCGACTAAGTAAAGAGTGGGGTGATCTTTAATAAGTTAAAGTGTGCGCGTCGTAAAAGGGTTAATTTAATCTAACCGTTATGTCCACATGAGTGGCAGGATACTGAACATATTATTTGGAACTGCTTTTGAATGAAGACCGAAACTCTACTGTTTCAAGAACCCATTGATCAACCCGATTTTACAACCTAGAAAACAAACGTTTTCATTTGTAATTAATATAAATGAAAACGTCCGTCTACTACGGGTTTTATTAAATTTTATATGGAATGGCATGTTTCGCCCTTCTAAGGCATTATTAAATGTTATCTATCTTAGCAGTCAAACTCCTAGAAGACAGACGTTTTCATTTATATTAATTATTTAAATAATAAACTAGTCATAATAATTATTTTTATTTTTCTAGTGTAACTAATCTCGATTACTCGTTTTATGATGAAAATGGGTATTTACCCACTTCGTTAAATGACATGTGATGTGAAACTGCAAAAAATACTTACTGATGTGTAATTTTTTTGTTGTTGATATTTTACTATTATATTAATTTATTGTTATTGCTAAGGCATTATGATATATATTTGATAATACCTTAGCAAGCTAAAATATGTCATTCCTGTATAATATATAATAAAACTTCTAGAAAACATATGTTTTCATTCGTATATTTCAATAACTTGAAATTTCGAGTGCGTTGCGTATTACGTACATTAGATTATCATTGTAATTCGTGGATATATCACGAACGTCATAACAAAGTACAGTAGACTAAAGCAAATCTAGGAACAGCCCCCCACCCTCGCCGCGCCGCTCCCCCTGGCACAAGGGCACAAGTCACACAGCAGTGGCCACCGCGGTTCTAGTTTGGGCGCAGCTGACGCGATGACTCACCCACCAAAAAGCTGTATATCACACTAATGTACGTAATTTAAGTTCCATGGTCGCTTAACACGAATGATCTAAACGGGAGGACTTCGTATTCGTTAATTAATTTACGCAGCACGAATCGCAAATCTCAAGGATTGCCAATTTTTTGACATATTCTAAGAAAAATCTCAAATTAGGATAGTGTCGCGGATTCCGACGCGGTTGAGGAAAATATAATCTTTCAATAAAGCTTTCTTCAAGGACTGACTGATTATTTTCTGGTTAGCTTCTCAAAAATATATCTCATTTATATATTGTTTCATGAAATTTAATTGTATCTCAATAGAGACGAAGATGCAAACTGGAAACTGAATATGGTTGATCAGTTTCCAGTTTGCATCTTCGTCTCTATTGAGATACAATTAAATTTCATGAATTAATCACCCACCATGGGTGAAATCCAGTATTCGTATACAAGTATAAGTATACATTCACAAAAAATATATATTGTTTCTTAAACAATGATGTATAACTACATATTAAATAATTAATATGAATGAAAATGTCTGTTTCATATTATGTACATTTGATAATTTCCCTTAGAAAGGCGAAACATTCCCATAAAATATAATGAAACTTCTAGAAAAAAGACTTTTTCATTTGCATAAATTTAAATAACTCATAGTTATATTTGTCTTTTTCTTTTTTATATACTTCGGTATTTCTACAGCGATATTATAAAGATATTTTATAATAAAAATATCTTTATTATATTGCTAAGGAAGGACCGGGTTGTCCGAAACATGTCTGATATTTAATTAATTTTTTTTTAAAGTTAGTGTTGTACTCGTATATACAAAGTATATAATAAATACAAATACAAATAAAACATCTATAACACAAAGTATGGCGAACATAGAAGAAACTCATAGTTAATTGGAAGCGAAACTCTTGTTAATTTAAAATATTAGAAGAAAAGTGTACGTTTTAATTCTGATTATAATAACTCGTAGTAACATTCAATATTTATCAAAATTCACATTGACAAAATATTTTGTCACAATTGTATTTTTTGTGTTATTTTTTTTATAAACCTACGCAAGATGAGATAGATTACCAGATTCAGATTCAGAAGACAAATTAAATAAACTAAAATAGTACGTATGATTTCAAGTCACAATTACTGCAAATAATAAACATGTTTTCTACAAATATGTATTACCGAGTTACAATTGCAAAGATGACATCAACATTAGCACAATTTTATGGATGTAATATCTATTGTTCAAAAATTTCTGAAAAAATAAAAATACCGTTGTCTTAACCTTATTTTAAATATTCATGCTGCTCGTTAAGTGAAGTTGCTACGTGTTTCTTGTATAAAATATATATTATGTCATAGAAAAAATATGCCTTCGACTGAAACCTGTAGAAGTTTGAAAATACAACTGACGCAATCCAAACAGGTATATCTGATCTGTGCCTACACAATGTCAAGGAATGAATGTTATTGTAAAGCATTGCATGTTTACCTTATACACAATATTGTGTCTTAATATCTTGATAACAATTAATAATGCATTCATTTCCGGGTTTTGTGACACGTTACGGTCCACCTGCGAGAACTCTACTGACTTTATTTATTACTAATACTAACTAAGTAACTAACTAACCATCACGCCGTTTTACCAGAGGGGTAGGCAGAGAGGATGGACCACCATACTGCTCTGCCCTGAAATTCCTCTCGACTTCCTCTACAATCATACGTCGATTTTTCCGACTTCGAATATATATATAATTTGACATGCCGTACTTTCATTGGTCTTCAGCGGCTTCTTTTTCCACTCACACAGCTTGTAAACAACATTTTAACCATTCTTCTTATACCCATTCGTTCCATATGTAGAAACCATCTCAGGGATCCTTTTTAATTTTACTTATGATACTATCATCTGCCTTACATTTTTTCTTAATTTCGTCTTTCAGTATTCTATCATACATCGTTTTTCTGCAAATTCTTCTCAGTGAAGACCTCCTAAAAGATGGAAGGACAGCTGGGAGTCTACCTCACAGGAGGAGCAACACTCTGGAGAACAGACCACATAGGTCTACAACAAGGAAGAAGAAAAATAAGAAGAGCTTTTATTAGATATAGAGTTCGTGGATGGCTTACTCAAACGTTATTGATAGGCCATACCAACATGGTTTAATGCAACAAACAATTTTTATATTAATTCTTTCCCCGCTTCAACTGACTTTAGTTAGATTAATAAGTCGAGTGAATCGGGATCTCGGGTGCATGTTTATTGATTCATTGATTGATTGATTGATATTATAGGAAATCTCAACACACTTAAGCCATAAGACTCCCCCAGATTGAGATGGGATGGGCATGTACAAAGAGTGCGAACTGCGGGGTGCCTCACTGACTGGATATCCGGGGGTAGAAAAAGAGTTGGAAGGGTCAGACTTAGGTGGGAAGATGAAGTGAGGAAAGGTGCAGCACAGCTCCTGCAAACTATAAATTGGAAGACGGCGGCAGAGGACAGGAGGAGTTGGAAGCAGGAGTTGAAGGAGGCCAAAGATTTGAGCTGTAGCGCCATCGAAGAAGAATATATTCGAAAAAAAATACTGATGTGTTATAATCAATTATTGTTGTAATCATTTGGTTTGATAGAAAATATCGTTTTATTCAAAATACGTCGATGAAGAATATGTCATGTAACATAGCTAAAACAGATAGAGTAACGATTGCTTAGCGTTAAGATCCAAGTGTTGAAAATACCTGACCTCCCAGTATTATGGGATTAAGACAAATATCTGATTTTTAGCGTATGTTCACGCCTGTCCAACAACGTTCCCATCAAACGTGAGAATTATAGCCACAATAACTAATGCTCCTAAAATCAGAAGATCCAAGTCATATTACAAGTAACTATGGTAGGGATAACACATCTCTATTTGGTGGTTTTTTAACAATATTTTTCCTGTGTAACACAACATTTTTTTTAATACAAATTAAATAAAAAATTACACATTTATCCAAACATGTTTAGGTGTTAGAAAAAGAAAAAGTTGTTCAATTATGAATCCGCAACACAAAGTAATGGTGAATATAGAAGAAATTGTGTATTATTGTTTATTTAAACAGTTAATTCCAAGTGCATATAGCATGCAAGTTGGACAAACATTATGTTAACACCATTATTAAAGGATTACGAAGGAATATCATTAAAATATTCTAAAACGTTTCTTAATATATAAAAAGTCATTATTGCTTATGATATTTACGCAAAACCAGTTTCGAAATAAAAAATATAAGTTTATTTATGAATCTTTTATATTCGTTAAATACAACCTTGGTGAAATTATTTTGGTATTTATAAACATTAATTAAACGTCAATAGAATATTTTATCCAAATTATCAGATCAAATAAATATAACAAATAAAAATTCAAATTCTTCTAAATAATGTTTATATAATACTTTAACATTGTGTATGGAAGCGAAGCATAGAGCTGGCAAAAGAAGGATGAAAGTAGAAAAAATGCAGTAGAAATGAGATCTCTTAGACGAATGTGTGGATACTCTGTATATGATAGAGTGTCGAATGAAAATATAAGAAGTGAATGCGGTGCGAATGATGGTGTTATGAACAATATAATGAAAGGATCATTAAGATGGTTTTGGACACATGGAAAGAATGGTAAAAAAGTATATGTTAACGATGTAAATGGAACTATAATATATAGATAAAAGAAATAGAGGAAGACCGAGGAAAACGTGGAAGCATAAAATAAATCAAATATTGAATGTCGGCCACGTGAGGAGTCAGAGAAATCGACGCGCGTGCATGACACGATGTATGAATGTTGAGGAATCGAGATAAATATGTCAGGAAAGAAAAATGTGGCAGTCCATTCTTGCCTACCCGTTCGGATAGACGGCGTGATGGTTGGTTAGTTTAACATTATCAGAAGTAAATACTTGCGTAAGTCAGCATATTAAGGATTTTTCTTATTTTATTGCATTCTCCGATTTTCTTGTTTTTGGAGAAAACAGCATTATAAGCTTTGCGAAATAATGGTTCGTCTTCTTCTTCATGTCAATGGCAACTCGATAAAATATCGGCTGCCGAGATTTCCGCCAGCTGGACGCACTGCAGAACACCTGAACGAGATCATTCCCGTACATGACATAGGGCAGGAAGGGGACTCCACTATGTGGAGCATGGATTGCTCCATAGCACAGATGCACACAACCCTACATGAACAATCAGTCCACTCTCAAACAAACTTTTGCAAGTTCATTGACCCGAACCATCGGCAGTCAACGCTACGATCAGAGAAGAATCTACAAATTTCGCGGATCGTACTTTTGGCATCGCGGAACCTGAGTCTTGAAAAAGAAGTCCTACTAACTAACTAACAAACCATCACGCCGTCTCCCCGAAAGGGTAGGCAGAAAGAATGGACTGTCACATTTTAACCAATGTGGCACTCCATCCTTCTCTTGTCGCTCCGCGGGAGACGCGGTGTGACGGGTTGCGAACCTCATCGCCACCAATAGGCATCTCCCACGCACACTTCGATCGTCCAACATCCATAAATAAATCTAAAACAAATCATATAAAATACAATGATTTAAAATAAATTAAAATAACAAAATAAAAGTATATTAACACATAATGTTCATTTTAGATGGTGCACTTGTTGACATGGACGATCCGGACTTTTGTGACTATTAGATTTATGTTACTCGCATCCACCGTTTTTTTTTTAATTAGCTGCAATTAGGTACTTAAAGCAATCAAACACCAGCAAGAACTTTAAAAGAATATTGAAGAAATTATTCCAATTTTCAAGAAGTCCTACCATTTTTGCAATCCAGACAACGAAAAGATTTTCAATGTCATCTTTAAAACCTTCTTCAGTGAGGTTATATACCCAATATAATATGTACTGGCTGATTTTTTCTTCTTCTTAGTTTGTGAATATTTGGAGATGCGATATTATTACCTGACGACTCATTTCCTCGCGGATATGATTTACTTCCAAGAATCGAGCCCGCCGTGAATGAATATTACGTTCTCCTCAGTGGGCTAAGGTGACTCATCATTTGGCAACTAACAACTACAACTGACCTACAACAATGTTACTCTATGACTATCATATATTTATAAAATTTAGCGCAATCCATTAGATTGAAAAAATCCAGGTTCATTATTTTATTAATCACGCTATTTCCTAGAGAGAATTTACGTATTGCAATGACGTTCTGATCATTACAGTGCGAGACATGTTGATTTAAAGGTGTACGAGTATATCTTTAATGTTGATCTCGTGACATGTGATAGGTAGCTAATCTATCGCCATTTTATTGTCACGTGAATTCTACGCCAGACCAAACACAATATAACAATCACACTGCATTCGATGCGGCAGTCGTAGCACTTGTTACTCGGCCACGAAGGCCGTCGTTATGAAGCAATAAGTGAGAAATAAACTCCAAACCCTACAAAATGAAGCTATCTGATTATCTCTTGGTGCCCATTAATGGACCAGGATCACACAACTGCACCTAACGCATTTTCAAAGGATTCCTTTCACATAAAAAAAACTCTTAAATAACGTGTCAAACATCCCCAGCTCCCACAAGCGCCCAAAATCGATCCCCCTTCAAAGGAACACTCCGGAACATACAAATCAAGCCCTCGTAAAAACCAACAACTCACTAAATCACCTTTCCAACAATGTTTCTATCAGAAGTAAGAGGAATAGCTACAGGAGGTGATCCTCAATAAGCCAGAATATCCAAGTTCAAGATCGGAAGAATCTTCGTTATGATGATACATAGCATAGGAGCTGGATATACGAGTATGTTATAATATTAATAAATTATTTGACTACGTTATAAAATATGTTTGCTTTCAAGTTATCCCATCCATTGAACCGTATTGTTGGGTATATAATAAGTACTCATTGTTCTATTGGTTTTTTGTATTAGGATCATACTTCTGCTTATGTTCAGTGAGATAATGTACAAGATGACTACGGAAGATCTGTTTTATTTATTATTGTAAGCTGCAGATATATTATGACTGAAATGTTTATTTACAATGCGGAAATTGTCTATTATACCGCAAGATCTATATTGCACTACCATAGATGCACAAACAGTTTTATGATTATTAATTGCATCTCCTAATAATGCAATTAAAAACAAGTATATATATTTAAAAAAAATCATATTCGAGTATTTGTGTTTAAAACACGAAATAAATAAAAATCGTACAGTATATTTAATAATATGAAGGTGCGTGGTTAAAAATAAATAAACCAGTTATTAAATAATTATACACATATTTACACAAATTCACAGCAAAAGTATTAAGATAACAGCAAAATATTTTATTTGACGTATTGTACTATAAAAAAAATCAAAACAGAGACAATAAAAATAGGCTACGCTTGAATGTAAACAAACAATATTTCAATTAAAATTATAAATACAATATGACTTACAGTTTATATTCCTTCGGCGTTTGAATTTCCCACTTATTCACAATGAATCTAAATAAAATAATATAAAAAATAGTCACCGACAGAGGGTATTCATGGTTTCGAGAAAAAACTAAATATACACCGCAACCGCCGTATACGACCACTCTTCTCGGGAGATGGAAATGACTCCCGATGCGGCGAATTACGAAGAATATTTTCTGCCGCTGCACTTGAAAATTGATTTTCTGCAGTCGGTGGCGCCACGCGTATAACGGCCCATCGCTTAACTAACGTCTAAGGGTGTGTGTAAAGTTTGGTTGTTGTCGGTAATAAAATCATTTTAATGTTGCGTGTCGTCAATAGATGTCGCATTAAATTTATTAGTATTTTTTGTTTTCAATAAATTTTCTTCTTTATTAAAAAAATGTTTAGTGTTTTTGGCTTATATCATTTATTATTTACTACAAATATTATCATTACATCATTTTGGTATAACTTACACATGTGTACTTAATAATTTAATTATAAAAAATGAAAGGAGTACAATGGTTTTTGTTACATGAAGATATTGAAATATTTATGGGTTTCTAGAAGATGAATCTTGTAAGATGAGACAGCGAAATAAAGTCAAATAACATTTTATTAGACACCTTAATACTATATTTAATATTAGAGCATTCCTGTTATCTATTAATTTGATTAATATATTTTATTCTATTTTACTTGTCTTTTTCTTTTTTTATATACTCTTTATATACAACACTATTAAAATTACATATCAGACATGTTACAGACAACCAGTCCTTCTTCAGTGATTCATATTTAAAATATTATAAAATTGTATACAAATATGATCAATTTGGACAGATGGAAAATCTTTATAACTTCAAACTGTCAAAATTGATCATATTTGTAAACAATTTCATAATATTTTAAATATGTATCTTTAATATGTATCACTGAAGAAGGACTGGTTTTCTGAAACATGTCTGATATTTAATTTTAATAGTGTTGTATATACACGGCTATCCGCGAGATCTGCAAGGTGGAGGATGTCCTGAGATGGGGTAGACAACGCAGAAGATACTGGAATGCGCACGGGCAGAGGATGGATCCCACCAGAATCCCACACGCTGTGGCGCATCAGATTCCTGCCAGCTGCCGTCCCCCCATAAGACCGCCGAAGAGATGGAGAGATAGTTGGGAGTCAACCTCCCAAGAGAGGCCAGCCTGATTTCAGGAACAGACCAAAGGTCTATAAGGAGAAGAAGAAGTATATAAAAAAGAAAAAGACAAATGATTCTTATATACTTATAAACCCAATATATATCATAACACACGATTTTTGTTGCCATTCTAATACATATAATAGAATTCTTGTCCATCGTGAATTTGACCTTGACATGTTTATACAAAATGGGATAGAAAGATCACTTTTAAGGCAGAAACATACTATTAACACGCGACGTGGCGTGTTTACTCCCACCACCGGCAACACGTCGATCTAGTTCGTCTGGATCGGGTGGCGTGTGCGCGCATGGCGTCGTGTCGGGTGTTCATAGTGTGATTCTGTCCATAGAAAACAATACAATTTGATTCGACTCAAGACGCATCACGTGGCATCGGGTGGCGTGGCGTGTTAATAGTATGTTTCTGCCTTTATTGATATTGCTAATCCAGTTCATTCAGAACATTATCCTCCATCCACAGATTAATTCAGGCATATTTATAATTACACCTACAGTCCATTATTTTGTTAAGACTCCCATTTTTTTTATTAATGATACAGTGGATCTTAGAAACCCTTCAAGATAGCTAGAATTTCAAAGGAACTCGTAAAATCTTTTTTTGGGTCTTTACTTTGAATGTAATGTCAATGAAAAAAAGTTATCTAATATTTACAATTCAGTTAAATGAATTATAAATAAAATAGATCTAGAAATGTAAAATTCATTTTAAAATTATTTTATGTGAGGAGTTATTAACAAGAAGCACAGATTGGTTACATTAAATGATATGTTAGAGTATGACCAAATATATTATTTAAATAATAAATAACAAGCGTGGACAATAAGAACAATTATAAACTAACTAACTTACCATCACGCCGTCTCCCGAAAGGGTAGGCAGAAAGAATGGACTGCCACATTTTAACCGATACGGCACTCCATCCTTCTCTTTTCGCCCCGCGGGAGACGCGGTGTGATGGGTTGCGAACCTCATCGCCACCAATAGGCATCTCCCGCGCACACTTCGATCGTCCAACATCCTCAAAAAAAGTATACAATATTGTAAATTCTATGCTAAGTATGGCAAGGTTACCTAAATAAATTTACATCAGTATCAACAAACTCTAGATTTACATAGAGAGCATTTCAAAATTGTTAACAAACAATTTATTGGATATGTTTTGGGTGGGTCCCAGACGAATTACGGTTCGTGGAATTTGACGAAGCTGACTAGGGTTTCCGGTATCCGCCCATCACCGTAAGGTATGTTACGCGACACCACGACGCTGGCCGCCAGACACTTGAGCGAGATGTGCTTCATCAAATGCACGTCGTTCAGAGGATTCGTTGAGATTATGTAAGCGGGAGAGTCGCCAAATTTGTTTGGCTGGTCCACATGGGCTCCGTAGCTGAGTAGAAGATGGATTAAATTAGTGGAGAAATTGTATGGAATAGCAGCCACATGAAGAGGAGTAGATTTGGACTTGTTCTTTGCATTCACGTTGGATCCACAGTCCAGTAGCAGCTTCACCACGTCATAGTCAGGGAAGATGGGCCGTACGTCCATATCCTCGGCGAAATAGGAACTTTTAATAACATTCAGCCTCGATACCGAGAGATGCAGCAGAGTGTCACCAGTACACGCACTACGGATGTTCATCTTGACAAGATCAGTCACCAAATCTCGCACCTTTTCCTTATCCTCTGCAGATTTTACCGTGACGATGAGCAGGTAGATGAGATGTGTGATGCACTTGAGGATCTTGTCAAACATTTCCGACTGCTTCTTGTAGAACGGCCGCACATCCAAGATTGAATGGGTCTCTTTAACATTATCCTTCACCATAGTGAATGTGCTGACGACGTCCGAGAATCTGGGTAAGTTTCCTCTGTCTACGAAATTATCTACGTAAGCGTCCAGCCGGCCCACCTTCAGGTCTACCATTATCTTCACTATCGCTTGGGCAGAGTAGCATGTATCCGTGTAGATGATAAAATCTCTTTCTATTCTTATCTGCAACGCCCACATCCACAGGTCTATACATCTCTGATACCTCAAAGCATTTGCGTAGGACGCCCCTCTGTACATCAACCGGAAAATTGTGTCTTTGTGCGCAATGCCCAGAACTCTCTCGCAGATGAGCAGGGACTGTATACGCATTGCATCCATATCCGTAGAGATTGTATCCAATTCTGCGTCTGTATTAAACTCTACGGCGTGGCAATACGCCGCACGTGTCAACATCTTCGGACGTTTTTCTATATATTGTGGTCCACTTCTTCTGATTCTGTTTGCTATTCTCCAGTGTGAAACCGCTAGCATTATGTCATTGAAGTCATCTAGTAATGTGGAGCCTATGAGTTCGTGAGCATCAGCCAGCCTCTCTTTGCTGTAGCGAACTCGGTGGCATAAGAGCGTGAAAATCTGCGTGGCGCCCTTCAAGCAGGCCGTCTGCAGGGCGTCATCCCCCGACCGGGAGAGGGCGTAGGGGTCTGCCCCATAGTCCAATAGTAACCGGGTTGTCTCGACTCTGTGTTCTCGAATGGCATAATGTAAGGCGGTTTTATTCTGCGTGTCCATGGCATTGACTCGGGCTCCATTTCGTAATAAGAAAATACATAGCTTCGCCGACTGCACCGAGTTGATGAGACAAGTTCCTCCGTTGTAGTTGGGTTTGTGAATATCTGCACCGCTTTGTACCAGAAAACGAACTATTTCGAGATGTGTCATGAAGCAGGCACTACGCACGGACGTTGATCCACTGTCGGAGCCAGCGTTGATGTTGGCTCCATTGCGGAGAAGACATCGGATAACATCCAGCTTCCCTGACACGGACGCACACCACAGAGGCGTGACATAATGGATGGAACGGTCATCGGGAACCTCATAGAGACCCCTTTGTTCAATTTCTACCCTACAAACTCCGATCAAGTATTCGACAATCTCAACATTGCCACGGTTGCAGGCTATAAACAGCGGGGAACAGCCATCTTTCACACGGCAGCATACTTCTTTCCGCAACTCCACAGACAATCTTTCGAGAGATGTCCTAAGTTTTGCACTCAATCGGGCCCCAGGAGCGCTGTGCTTGCATTCAGCGAGCAATTCCGAGAATATTGCGTCTTTTAGCTTGGGAATGTCACTGGGAGCCGATTCCTTTGACGCCACATGATACTTCGCATCGGCAGACCACATTTTAGTTGATAACGCCACTACAGTGGTACTAATCCAATTGGTAATTGCCCAGCGTGATAATAAAATAATATCAAGTCCCCGTTTGACACTTTCTCACTGTCACAAAAATAACAATTATTGTTCTGACAAACCAGTATTTGGAATATTCTAGAATTTTCTTCCGATATGTTCATACTTTCCAATAAGTACATTTGGAGATTACCGAGACAGTTGTAACATGTTAAATTTAAGGTAACTCTTTAAAGTATTAACCAGATTTTTTCTGTTTGCTATAAAAATATGAATCAATATTTGAATTTTCGTTTCGTTTTAAAACTATTATTTTTTAAAGAATTGGTCAATTCAATGGATTGTGAATGTATAATAAGATTAATTGAAGTCTGTTATTTCAACAAAGTAAAAATAAATATTTAGTTAAGCTAAGAAGAATAAAACAGTTCCGTTTGGAAATATACGAATCATAGACTCTGATTAAAATCCCAATTTAACCATATTTTGGAACGACCATTTTTGTTTGTCTGCTTTATGACACTTTGTAAAAGTCACAATAAGTTAAATTAATAAATAAATGCTTAAATTTTTTAGAGGAACTGGATTTGACTGGATCATGTTCACATTTATACAAACAAACTTCAATGTGGCAACAGAGTTGGTTGATTGATTAGCTTCGGGAATAAATTTAAACATAATTCATATATATGGACCATCTAAAACGTCAATGTAGGAAATTGCTTTTGCTTACATTTACACCATAGAAAACGGAACAATATTTATCAGAGACATTAGATGATAAATGTTGATACGTGTGTATGTTTATTATTTTAAAACATACATTTAACCCTTTTGGGTTTGGAATTTGTTTTAAAATAAATATATTTTGGGCTTTTAGTTAATGAGGTATTTATCGATAGATCAGAGAGAGTATTAATTTTTTATATAGATTACAAGGAACTGAATTATGATAACGTGTAAATTCATATCAGTTATATTTTGAACTGTCACTTCTGCAGACTATACGCTCCTGGTAGCATATTACGTTCACCTTAAACTGTTGCATAATTAAATATAAAAAATATTTATTTTTACCAGCTTTTGAAGATGATAGAACTTTATTTTCAATTAAAATTATTTGAAATGTTTTACTTATGAGCTTTTATTAAATAAAAGAATAAATTAATTTTGAAAAAATAACAATATTTTACGTAATGTAACCATTAATAGATTACTCAAATATTGCCATTAACATTTTAATTTATGTATTAATCTTACGGATAAGTTTGGTTTAAAGGGAAACATAATTTTCACTGTGAAAATAAATGTATGTATTCAGTACCATTCAATCATAATAAAGGACATATTTGTTTAAACGGATTCTGTATTGAAGAGTCTCATCCAAATAAAATGATACTAATACAAGCATAAAGTATCGTGTAAGAATGGGAAAATGTTGATAACGGTTTTATCTGAACGCGCTAAAATAACGTTTTCATGATAACACATTTACAGCGAAAAAAATGTATATTTTTATTATCAGCGATGATGATGACGCAGAAAAGATTTTTAACAGCGTTATTGGAATATTTAAATGTCCAAGTATACATAATATAAATTAGGAATATAATATTATAATCAATATTAAAAAACTCAAATAATTGGATATGAATAAATGGATACGAAACATATTGGATATTAAATTTTAAAACTCCTCTAGTGAAAGTAATTGCTGTACCGACTATTGCATCTGATTAAACTAGGAAGACACGAGAAAACGGGAAGGAAATTTATCTCCTTGACCATAAGACTCACACCACTTATAATTAGAAGATATAGAATAAAGAACATCAAATGTTAATGAAATTGCAAGTCTACAAATGCTAATTAAATTATTTATTTATTGTAGCGTAACATACAGTTATTGTTAATACACATACAAATGAACAAACTAACAGTTAAATTAAGACATACTTGTAGAAGGTTGGCTACACGGAAGTGTAGCCTGATCCTTCCCCCCCGCAACGAGATCGGTTCGAGGTTAGTACGTTGAGAAGTGTCGACGCAACAACACGTTTTGTGAAGAATGTCAATCCAATTTCCCGCCAAGTGCGAAATACGCGGCGCCGGGCAAGAGTTTTTGAGGCGCTGCAAACTCCGTGGAGATGAATTTCTCCGCTCCATCTTTACTGGATATGTAACTTGGGTTGCACACTACACGCCTTAAACCAGAAGGCAATCTCAACAGTGGCGTCACACCTCTTCACTCTCCGCCAAAAAGTTCAAAACCATAATTTCAGCTAAGAAAATCATGGCATTCGTGTTTTGGGACTGTCAAGGCATAATTTTAATTGAATATATGCTTCAAGGGGACACCATCAACTCTGCAAGATACTGTGAGACCCTAAAAAAATTGCGGAGGGCGATTCAGAACAAAAGGAGAGGCATGCTGGCAAAGGGAGTCTGCCTGCTGCACAACAATGCCAGATGGAACTGCTTGCCTCGTTTAAATGGGATGTCACGAACCATCCCAAGATTCCTCTGACCTAGCACCTTCAGATTACTATCTCTTTACCTCCCTGAAGCTGCACATGGGTGGAAAAAGGTTTTCAACCGACGAGGAGGTAAAGAAGGAGGTGGAGAAGTGGACGAAGGGGTTGGTGGGAAACTGCTTTGAGGAAAGCATCAAAAAATTGTTACCCCGCTTCACCACCTGCATTGAAAGGTGACTATGTCGAAAAATAACTTACACATGTATTACGGTAACCACGTAATTTATTTGTTTAAATAAAATAATCGTAACGTACAAAAATTCAGTACACTTACTTTCTGGATAAGCCTCGTAGATCAATTTCACAACATTTAACATGTTTCGAACACTCTTCAGTTTATCGCCAGAAATATCTAAAAAATAACAGTTATTTATAAATAACAGGTATGCCCACCTCTATCGATCTTTTCCTAACACACACATTAACAAATATAAATGCGGGAAACATGAACACGCATGCGCGCTATCTTTCGACAATTCTGCTCTCCTGATACCGTTTTTCAGAGCTTGCATTGAAATGTTCGAGCAATGTTTAGAGACATCTGGAGACAAATATTTATACCAAAAATTAAAGAGAGACATCTGGAGACAAATATTTGTACCAAAAATTAAACAGCACTGACATCTATCGGAAATATTTTGAAGTTTAACTTACTTTTTGGACGATATAAATTTTCGATGATACCAATCTTGTGTGTATTGTCGACAAACATTGCATTTTGTAAATTATTTTGCACTTGAAAAAACAGAGTTCGTTAATGAGCAATTATGTGACGTAGATATTTTATATCTTCTTCTTTCGGTGCCGTGTCAGGTCCCCCCCAATGTTGGCGATCACTGCAGCAAAGGTATCTCTATCCTGCGCCACTTGGAACAGGTTCTGAACTCTTGTTATTCCTGTCAACTATTTGATATTCCGCAGCGTCCTGGCTGCCTACAAAGGACAGCTGCCTTTTACCAACTCCCTGATGTCCCTCCACTTTACCCATTAATATCAGTCGAAGGAGGAGGTTTTTTTTCCCTTACCAACATGACCCAAATTAAGAGCTTTCTAATTTTTACACTCGACAACAGTTCTCTATTGGCTCTGGCTCTCTGTAGTACGTCTGCATTACTGACTCTATCGGTCCACGGTATACGGAGCATTCTGCGCTATATCCACATCTCGAACGCTTCCAACCGGTTCATTACATTCACTTTCAGAGTACAGTCAGCAAAATAAATCACATATTTTCTATGATGTGAATTAATTTGCGATGTGTTAAGCACAGAAATTTATATAAAGTAGTATGAAATTAATAGAGTTTTTAGATGATCGGAAGTGAATATTGAAATTAGCTTTAAAAAAAGGTTCCATTTGTATGCATATTAATAGTATTTTTATTTAATTTACATCTATGTAGTGCTTAACTATGTTCTTTAAATTAGCACAAGTGGTGAAACTTTGTGGTGAAATCAAAATAAAAAATAGGCCAAACGATCCATGTTTCTATTGTGATAGAATATCGTCGGTTCAAAGGTAAAACTCATTAAGTGACATTTGAATTATTTATTGTTTTTTGCAATTTCTGATCAGACTTGTGAATTCTACGTCAGAAAGTAATCACCAAGTGTTTTTATTAAAGAATAACTGTTATTCTTTAATAAATACACTTGGTGATTGTTTTCTGACGTAGAATTCACAAGTCTGATGCGGAAGTTGCAAAAAAAGGAGAAAAATTTGAAATGTCACTTAATGAGTTTTACCTTTAAACCGACGATATAATTCGAACAATGGCTATTTAAAATTGATCACAATCTATCTCTTAACAAAAGTATTTTCTGGGTACGAATAGTCAATTTTTATGTTAGAAGTTCATTTTTAAGTTAAGAGGGCAAGGAAGGTGCCGCCGCGTGTGGTGTTAACATAATACCATGCCCCCTAGAAAATACATAAAGTCAGGCAAACCTTCCACCACAGTAGCAAGGGAAACATACGAGATAAGTCCTTATTAAGACCATCTAAATGAAATTAACTTGCCATTGACAAGAAGAATAAGAAGAAGACGAAGAACGTAGGAGAAATGTTTCTTGTAATGTGGAATGCGAAAACAAAAGCGATACATCAAGCACATACTTTTCAACCACGAATGTCCGGTTTTGCGACTCAAATCGAAAGAGTTTTCTAAACTCCATTTCACCGCTGCAGCGAGCATCGGTAATTTAGAGACTGGTGAATGTACAAAAAACTGTGGGTGCCTGACATGGTTGAAACCTAAGGAAGCTTTAACACTTTTAGGTGTAAGAAAGCTGCCACGAATGACCCTGAAGCGATTTGGCGTTTTCATTAATAGATACAAGGACGACAGATTGGGACTGCAAGACAAGGTGCACCGATGTTCAATCCAGGATGCTTTTAATCAATAGCTAGGTGTCCTGTCGCCTGTACCGACGACTATAATTTTCGTTAATGTTTTGTCCAAGAAAGACATGACATATATCCCAAAACTACTAAAGTGATTGTTCAGAATATTATAATATTATTCATAGTGGGTGGAGCCATTTTCAAAATAAATCAAGTATTTTAAAAATATTTTACCTATCTTTTGGCCGGATTAAAATGTGTTTTATTATATTTTATTGAATTACTAACTTGAATTTTCACAGTATGTTTAAAGAATGCATTGTCAAAATTAATATATGAACCCCCATTGTGCTGGCTTCATTTGCAGTAAAATAATGATCTCGAACTGCGGTTGACTCCATTTGCAGTCTAGAAAAATAGTCCCAGTTCATCATTATAGCATTAGCATTAGCAGTAAGGAACTTAAAAAAGGTTTATATGATATATTAAAATATGAGCGACAAATATAGTCTGCCACAGTTCAAAACCATTTTATGGACTGCAAATGTCGCCAGGCACACTATAAGGGTTAAGCAAAAATTTCGGAACTACTGTTTTTTTCTTTGTAATTAATTCACGGTTAAAAAGATATAAACTAGTCATTACTCTAATATTTATTTTTACTGTTATAACTCTTTTCCGAGTCTGATTTTATGACCAAGATACACATACTCTTTCACACTTTCTGGACTTAGTTGGACTTAGTATCTTTGTTTTGTTGATATTCATTTCTAGTCCAATTTGATTGGATGCAATGTGTAGTTCTCTGATCATTGTCTCTAATTCATCTATGTCCTCGCTTATAAAAAGTGTCATGGTGTGAGCTTGCGTGACCGCATAAGGCATGAAGAGATCAGACGCCGCACCAGGGTTGCTGACGTCATGGACCGAGTGGCAAAATATAAATGGCAATGGGCTGGATACTTGGCTAGACAGGGTGGCAACAGATGGGCACTCAGTTGGAGACCATAAGTAAATAGGCGAAGTGTCGAAGGCCACCGATGAGATGGACCGATGATATTGCCAAAAGGGTTGGAAAATCTTGGATACAAAGGGGGCAGGATAGAGACGAGTGGAGGAAATTGGAAGAGGCCTATATCCAGCAGTGGAGGGAAGAAGGCTAGCAAAGAAGAAGAAGAAGACTGTTATAACGGCTATAGGTATATGAATATTGAACATAAAATTTCGATTTGCCTACAGCCAAATCGAAATTTTAGGTACTCGTATACTAAGTATCTTTTCTATATATAAACCAAAAATAAAATAAAAGTTAAAAACTGTAAATAATACGAATGAAAACGTTCGCTTTTTCACCTAGCTAAGGCATTATCGAATG
Organism: Lepidostoma basale; assembly: GCA_022606425.2. Lineage (NCBI taxonomy): Eukaryota > Metazoa > Arthropoda > Insecta > Trichoptera > Lepidostomatidae > Lepidostoma > Lepidostoma basale. Next base: position 48,137 of record JAHDVF020000069.1, read on the forward strand.
TTGATAATGCTTTTGTGGGGCGAAACATGTCAGTTTCATAAAATTTTATAAAACTTTAAGAAAACAGACGTTTTCTGTCATATCAATTATAATTTTTTTGTTTTACATTATTGTACAAGAAACAACACGTTAAAAATGCCATTCTCTCTAGAAACCGTTTATATCAAGTATTTCAATATACAGTATAAAGAATTATTTAGTATATCATTGATTTGTAGAAGGAATTAAAATAATATGAATCGAAAGATGAACATGTAACCGAAAGTACGCAGTTTTATTTGCATATATCATTGACTTAATCTACATATTTTCTCCTCTCTTGGTTTGAAATTTCTCCCATACGCGATATGTCTCTAATATTTATTATAAATCTTGATACGTGCAAACAGTATATTTTTATAGGATGTTCCTATATCAAATTCAATTTAATTCGATAGATTGTATACAGGTTATTGAATCCTTAATTTTTCTTGGAACAACAAATTGTCTTTGAACTTCATGGAATTAAACTATTTATATTTATTGTTTTTATTTGTTCAACTTTGCATTATTCTTCATTCTGCTCTGGTTCGGTTCCTAGCTTAAATCGTTTAAATGCATTATCTTGTTCATAGAGAAGCCAGAGAATGATCAAATGCTATGTGTGGTCTGTTTTATTGTATGGATGTGAAACGTGGACCTTGAAAGTCAACTCAATGAACAGACTGAAACCATTTGAAATGTGGCTCCATCGCCGAATGCTCAGAATTCTCTGGACAGACATGGTTACCAATACCGAGGTTCTGAGGCGAGCTAGAGTTGACAGGCAACTGTTATCAATGATCAAGGTTCGGAAAATTTCACAACTGGGTCATATACTGCGTGGGGAAAAGTACCACCTTCTCCAACTGATATTGGAGGGGAAAGTTGAGGGATGCCGAGTGACGGAATCTCAAGGGCGCATTGTAATTTCGTATGTATCCAAAACTATGGATTCTCATCTTTCTCAGCTCCTCAAATTCTGAAACAATTTCATTTAATATTCATTTTATCATCTTTTAAGCTTTGTGCACCTCAATTTTTTAACTCATGTAGGTAGGTACTATGAATTTGGCAAATTGATGTTGTTGATGAACGAAACAAATTATCATTTGATATCATCTTAGAATGAGGTGTGTAATATTCCTGTAGGGAAGTATTACTATTTTTGGAACACCATTTATAAAGCAGCCACGCTTTTATCGAGTTACGAAGATATATGATGTATAATTATTTGAGTTTATTCCACTAACCCAGATACACAAAATTCGATTCGACATTAGAGAGTTGTCACAAACATAGTTTTTGTATTTCTGATATTATATTGTTCAGTTCAGACAAGAAAAAAGTTTAAATACAAACATTTGTGTTTTCTCCATTAGTTCATTAAACCAACGACACGACCTTGCAGCGATTAAATTAGCAACAGAGGTCTTTTTATGGAGTTTTCTTTTTTATACGTGTGCTCTAATCTCGGCTAGGATAGTAAAAAAAGTACCACGCTGTTTTCGTAAACAATTTGACTTGCCATTAAGTCAAATTCGCAGTACGTAATACAAAGAAAATGGATCACACACCTATTAAAAACCTTTTTTTAAATGAAAATGCTTAGTTTATAAAATACATTAAATTATTATATAATTTTAATAAAGAAAATACAATACGTACAGAAAAATTAAAAAATAAGTACTTTCAAAATTCGGTACTTCTTACGAGTGAAATTAATTTTGGGTTTCATTTTATAGAGTAAATAGTAAATGTTCAAAATATAAAATATTCGTAGATTCAACCTTAATAAATAAATAAAAAACTGACTAACCATCACGCCGTCTATACGCAGAAATAATAGACGGCCACACTGTTTTTTCTAACACGCATCTCTCGTTTCCTCAACATTCATACATCGTTTCATGCATGCTCGTTGATTTCTCCGACTCCTTACGTGGTCGACAAACAATATATAATTGATTTGACCGTGCATGTTTTAAGTCTTCATCATTATTATTAATGTATTTTGAAAACACGCAAAGCTTTGTTGATTTTGTGATGGTTAAAGGTAACTATTTCCATTATTTTTTATTAATAAAACATCTTGTTTGCCATAGCCTTTACACTGTATGAATATGCAATAAGTAGAATATAAATAACCGAAAAATCAGACAAAAATCAATGATAGAGAGTACAAAACGTTTCAATATTGCGGGAGAACTTTATGATTGTACGTTACTTTCAAAACTGTCTAGATTTTACTGCTCATTACTGCTCAATAACACGAATAAGTACTAATGTCATTATTTAGGTAGTTCTTCCAACGTAGGTGTTTGTTACCAAAATTAGTTAGCATAAATTATAGTAATCAAAAGTGTAAACGATGTATTTGTGCGTGTTGTATCAAAGCTGTAAAAAATACTGAAATATTTATTTATGGTCTTCTAAAACCTTTTTGGATTTTTCTTCTATCCTATGCATTAAAACATAGAATTCGGGTTGCGTTAAATAGAAAAGCATCCACTTTTAATTGTTCAATGCAGCTCGCTGCCGAAACCGGCCGAAGCCCAAATATCAGTGATTTTAAACAAAATATACATTTAAAAAATATTGTTTATATTTTTTGATAAATCTAATAAGTAAACGAAAGAGATGGATACAAAATCAGCATATTTTAATACACAGATAAATAAATTCTTAAAGCCTCTATTCGTATTATTTAAAAAAGAAACGTACATATTGTAATTAACTCTTATTTTCTAATAAAATTAAAACATTAACAATGAGGAATTCCACAATGGCGGCTCTTTTTATCTTTTTATCTCTCAAAGCACTGTTTTTTTTTCCAATTTCGAGTTTATTCTTTATTAGCTTTATCGATAGAACGAAATAATAGTTTATATCGTTCTCCCGATGATGGAGGTGAAAAACCTTGAAGGTGGTGTCGAAACATGTCTAGAAAAATATACTTAAAAAGTGGAAAAAAACAGTGTTTTAATTCATAAAAAAATTCACAATTGACTATCAAAACAGAAGCTGAAAATATTTTATTTTATATTGTATATGGTACACTGGTATTTTAAAATAACTTTTTTGAAATCATAATTCTCTACAGTTCTATAAAACTTTTGTAAGATTTTGATTCTTGGAATTTATGAAACATTCTATATTACAAGACCATAGGTACGCATATGTGGTACTTCATATTTTTATATTGTTAATGTTTAAATTGTTTGACATATTTTATATAATATACGAGTATGTCTGTTTTCATACTCAGTAAGGACTTGTCGTCAATTAGTTCAGAATTTTCAAAGTAGATGACACATCAATGTCGAAATGTTACAATTTCGTAGAAAAATTATTCAGATAAAACAATTACATTGCAGTTAAAACCTGTTATTTAAATAAGTTATATTAAAAAACATTCAAGCATATTTAAATGTAATTTTGAAATCAGAACACGTGAAATTCATACAAACGTTTACCTTAAAGTTGAGTGTTACATATGTGTACCTCAGGTCATCCAATTAAGGATAATGTATTGATTTTTTGACACAGTTTTCACGGAACCACGATCAAATTGACTAATTACTGAATAATAGGGATGCCTACATTTTAGATAACGATTATGAATATCATTTCTATATTTTATTATAACATGTAGCATTCAGGATTGTCCTCACGAAAAAGAAATTGAGATCGATGAAGAAACCCGAACTGGCTTAAGTCGTTGGCAGAAAATTGACTTGGCGCATCCAAACAGTGCTAAAAGCTATAAAAATGGATGATATACGACTCAATATCAAAAATATCGCAAAGAAAAAAATTCACTCATTAATTTTATTCAATTTATTGAGTTGGATTTTAAGAATTTGGTCGTGGGACGAACCATTTTATATTTTGTTCTGTCTAGTCCAGATCATTGCAAATGAAATACTTTATTTTGCTAGGATTCAGATAATGAGAGATAACTTCTGGTATCCTCAGGAAAGGATATGTTGGTGGTGCTCAATATTCATCTAATAAGATCTATTGACCCCAAACAATGTCAAATGCTGTTCTCTGGACCATGGCAGGCAAAAAGCCAATTAGAGAACAAGTCGCTAGACGCAAATGGCAGTGGATCGTTCACACTCTGAGACGGAACCCAGCCTGCATCGCTCAGGGCGCACTATGGTCCCCTATGGGGGAAAAGAGGAAGCGAGGCAGACCTAGAGCCATCTGAAGAAGAGCCTTGCAGGACGAGGTCAAAGCAGCAGGCCTCACTTGGGATGATGTTAGGCGTCAGGCATGCGATAGAGTCGGGTGAAAAAGGTTCCTCCAAGTCGACACTTCTCCGGCCCAACCTTGGCCCCCATTCAGTAACCCTCTGGCTCCATCATCCCGTCGACACAAATGACCAGCCCACTGCAACTTCATCCTTGCAATGCGTATCCTTACATCGGTGACCCTCGTGCGTCTTCTAATTTCCATGTTGGGTATATGGTCTCTAAGCGAGATACACAACATGGATCTTTCCATGGCCCGTTGTGAAACTTTTGTGCATTGCTTTTTTAGTTAACGTCCATGCCTCGCATCCTTAGGTCATCACATAGGTGATGAGTGTCGGGCTATGAACCATAAATTTTTCGAAAAAGGAGAAATTGTTAATAATCATCACAGGCAGGTATCATCATCAGACGCCTGTCATCCACTGCTGAATATAGGCCTCTCCCAAAGCACGCCACCGTCCCCTATCCATTGCCGTTTCCATCCATCCATGTCGAGCAATTCTCTTCAGATCGTCGGTCCAGCGGGCAGGGGGACGTCCAACTCTACGGAATCTTGTACGCGTTCTCCACTCCAGAACCCGTCTCCCCCTCGATTTTCCGACAGATATGCCCAGCCCATTGCCGACCTCAGTCACCTTGGTTTGTTGTCGAATAAATTCGTTTCTAAATCTGTCCCTCAAGGTTATTCCAAGCATGGCTCTTTCCATGGCTCTTTCCACGCAGGTATGGGCTTTGCAATTACATCGTAAACTTTCCATTGCACTTGAAGTATGAAGGGGTCAATCTGAAAAGTTTTTTTGTCACTTTGAACACAAAATCACCCAAAGATAAATTTTCTGTTGAATTTAAAACAGCAGCAGACCACATCCAGGAACCCTACAAAAATCTGAATTGTGGTGGCTTGGAGATACAACTGGACATCTACCGATAAATATGGGTGAAAAAAATGCATGCAAGTCCAGGAATGCTGATATGCTGGTTTAGATGCAGGATTATATGCCAGAAGTGCCGGTATTTAAAAAAAAACATCACGCCGTTTCTCCGGAGGGGTAGGCAGAGAGGATGAACCGCTAAACTGTTCTATCCTGACATATCTCTTTAGCCTCTTCTATATTCTAACATCGTGAGACGCAAGCTCGTCGATTGTTCTTACTTCGAACATGGCTTCCTTTCAGTATTTGGTTAATTTAGTCGTTCCATGTTTTCCTTGGCTTTCCTCGTTTTTTTCCCCATTCACACTTGTATATATTTTTTAACCATTCTTCTCTCATCGATTCGTTCCCTATGTCCAAACTATCTTTGTGACCCTTTCATAATTTTTTATTTAGAACGCATTTATCCGCCTTACATTCATTTCTAACTTTCGATCTTTCGATCAAAAATCTCATTTCGAAGGCATTTTTTTTACTTTAATCCTTATTCTGCCAACTCCAAGCTTCACTTCCATACATAAGGGTCGGCACTAAACCCCAGAATGAGAAATATAAATTTATATAGCGGTTGAGACCTGAGGTCCTCATATGTGTACCTACTTTACTTAATGAGCAAATGTTCAATCATTTTCAATAAAAATATTTTATTTTAATGCAAATCTGTTTCATTTACAAAAAATACCATTGAACCATTTATATTTTTACCTCAGGTCTTAAGACGTGTTTCTACTCTTTCCACAAAACACAGAATTAAAAGAAAATAGTTTATATACCACAGTTTATATACAATAGTTTATATGTCACAAATTAATTTAATTTCATAGAAGTCAAATCAATTTGTGATATTTTAACAGTGTTTTAATTTAACAGTTAATAATGTTGAAATATCAATGTGTTTCTGTCAAAACAATGGATTATATTATAGTTTATATATACATATACATTATAGTTGCATTATGGTTTATTCATTTACAGTTTAAAATGTTAAGGTATCATAGTGTTTCGGCCAAAACAATGGAGTATTTAGTTTATATATGTTTAAATACATGACTATGCGTGACATATGTCTAGATGTATAATATGTAGATAAAAATACATATGTACATGTATATATATACCTGAGTATCTAAATACCTGGGAACAAATATAAAATATAGAGATTTCAATATTAACATTAAACATAATCATACAGGTATGTATCGCAAAGCATTGAATAAGAAAATAATAAAAATAAACCCAAAGGTTTTGTTTAAATGTTTACAAAATGATTTTTTGTATTTAAAAAGTCATGGAAGGGTTTCCATTAATTTCCTTATTAGATTCATTGAATTTTCCCCGCACGTGGTGGGGGGCACGGCAGCGGCGATGGGCTTATAAGAAGCCGCGGAGCCGCCGAAGGTTCAGTTGTCGCTCTGCCTCCGCGGGAGTAGCATATTTCGCTCGCTAGTCTTTCTCCAGGTCTCCAAAGGAAATCGGTAGTGCGATAGTGGACGAGGAATCTCCGATTTCCTGGGCAGTTGTGAGTATACATTTTATTAGTTAATTTTGGCGGGTTGCGAAACATTTATTGCAATATTGTTGGCATGAATAATTTGCGAGATACATCGCTTGTCATATAGGTTTATATTACAAAGTGTGTGAAAGTGGAGGGAAAGTACTATTGTATGCAAACATCGATATAACAATTTAACACTAATTCATAAATCACCACACAGATGCTAACTTATTTACAATGCTTACCACACAAAAAAATAATTCCAATTTAAAAAAAAAAAAATTTCTTACGTATAAAAAAATAAATGCATTTTTCGCATTGCATAATACCATACATAAATGTTATAGTCTCATGTTAATACATGGTAGACCTTTTTTTTTTCATTGAGTTCATTATAAATATTTTGTGATATTCGTTGTTAATACAACAAAACAAGAAAAAAATGCATGATTTTTTTTTACAATAGTTTAAGTGTGCAATATAAATGGTGTCGAAAAGTGATTATCCTTTATTTATATTGTAAGAGATTATGTAAACTATCTTGAAATATCGGTTAAAATATTAAATCATTGTAAAAGTGTCAATGATACTTGGCCGTAAATGTGCAATGCAAGAAGTACCTTTCCATTCAGCAATTAGGATTTATTACGAAATATTTGTGTTAGTAGTAAGAGCGCATTGTATTATTTTTGTGTCATTGTTTCTAATTATTCAAGACCGGGTTTAACGTTTCCCATGTCCAACCATTGTATCATACTCCGGAAATATTTACTTAAAAAAACCTCTCTGAGAAAGATAATCAAAGCTTAAAAAAAACTCGTTTTACTCTGTGATTCATTGATGTTTACAGCCGCGGTGACCTGTGTCTACATACTCGGCATTATTCTAAACAGGTTCAAGATTTTTCTAAGAATCGTAATTATTACGAGAACAATTATGAATATAAAAACATATTTTTTTTTGAATAAGCTTAACATAATAACTAGCTAAAGCAAGTAATTTTTTTGAAATTTTATTCAAATACTCTTGAATTATAGGATATTTAGATATTCAATGATAAATACAATATTTAATCTGTAAAATTCTAACAGAAGTGAAATACTGAATTTTTAATCAAATCGCATCAAAATTGAACTTTTATTGTAGAATATATCAAGATATTTTAATTTTAGTATATTTAATAGAAGTGACATATTTCGCCTTTAAGATATTATCAAACATTTGAAACTGCCTCATTCAAAATAAGACACCCCCAAACATAATAAAACTTTTAAAGAATATACGATTTCATTATTATTTAATATAAAATACTTAAATCCTAATCAATCACATCAAATCCCTTAGCAATAAGCTTCTTTGTCTAGTATATTTATATTAAATACTCTATAGTATATTGTATTATGAATATTGTATTATATTTTAATATTTAAAAATCGTAGTTTCGGTTTCTGAAACATGCACTTGTACTCAAAATTCAGTATATTTTACGAAGTAAGAATAAAATATAAATGTTTCATTCAATCTTACTCAGTACACAGAAAATAATTGGGATACGAGTTGATAGTTATATACCCTGACTCAGACACGGGGAATTTTTCACACCTATTCAAATAAGCGTACATTTTAAACATACGGAGCGAAATTTGAAAATAGGAAAGCACGTTTATTAATTTATGTACATTGTGATGAATGACATTTTCACACTTCACAAAACAGTTATGCTTCCATGAAATACTAGTAAGTAGTAAATACGCGCATTTTTGAAATAATGTTAAATATATGTGAGCAGGCAATTTGATTTTTTGATTTATCAATCTGAATCAAGAAAGTTTTTGAAAATATCAACTTTTAAATATACTGCAAAAACCTGTAAGAAAATGGAATAAATAATTTAGCAATAATTACACGAAGGATTCAAATCAATGGTATTAGATTTTATAATACAATCTCCATATTCATTGTTTCCTGAACAATGATGTAGAAACTCAATATAATAATTAATACTGATGAAAATTTATGTTTTCTAGAAAATTTATTATAATTTATGGGGAATGATATGTTTCGCCTGTCTAAGGCATTAGACAATTAAATTTTCTTATCCATTTGATAATGCCTTAGATAGGCGAAACATATCATTAACAAAAAACTAGATTAAATACAATATTCAATGTGACCTAAAATAGCTCATTATTATAAAGAATGAATATGGTCGTGTTCAGGCTTGAACCTAAGTTTCCTGTATTAGGAACCAAGCATTCTGTTCCCTATTATATAGCATAGATTATTTGTTTCTTTACGGGTTCAAATGGTGAAAAAAATAGAATGTCATATAAAGTCGGGAATTCTTTTTTTTTATATTTTATGAACTCCCGTGTACCTACTAAAAATTGATTTTTCAAAATTAGCCATTAAGATTCTTTAAGACTCTCCATTAACGATTCGTGATTCTTGTTACGATAGCATTCGAGTGTACCCAAACTGAGGCGTCTGCCTTAGTTTGGGTAGATAAATGAAGATAAAGTTATATTAAGGATCCCGCATCTTTGTATTAAATCTCATCTATAAATAGAAAAGATGCATTGAGAAAAAAAATTATCTTTGAAAAGTCAAAACATTTATAATACATAAAACTTCTTAGCAAGTGGTATTTTAAAAAATATATATAAAAAAAACACATTCGTACTTATGTACAAATGTAAGAATTTTTTATTGTGTTATCTATTATCTGAAGTGCATCTACTAATTGGATATTTTTTACTCATGTTTTTAAACATATAATTATTAATTTGAAGAGGTAGTTTTTGTAGTTTTTTTAGATAGTGGTATGCTTAAAAAAAATAAAAAATTATCTCGCGAATTATAAAATTATATTGCGAATCGTTTGGCGGATTGGAGTTCAATTGAAGTGCTCTATATAATTGCGTCGGACATCCACGTTTGTCATATCATTGAGACAATATTCAAGAGTCAAATGCTATTAATGTAACAGTACTCTGTCTTATTATAATAACTCCACTGCTTGTATAGCTCTATGAATTGATGTTTGGAGTATTATTGACACTGGTAGTATCTTGGTACTACTGGTAGTATATTAACTTCTAGGTTATAGAACACATTGTTTTCTCTCAAATCTTTTCATAATGGTTGTAGGGTCCAAACAGCATTAAAATAATTAAGCGTTTCTTGAACAACATGTAAAACTCCAAATTAAATGATTAATATCAATGAAAACGTCTGTTTACTGGAAGTTTTATTATAATTTATGTGAATGCCATGTTTCGCCTGTGTAAGATATTATTAAATAACATGACTTTGATCTTGCCTTAGACAGGCGACACATGTCATTCACATAAATTATAATAAAACTTCTAGAAAACAGACGTTTTCATTGGTATTAAGCATTAAAATTATTATACAATATATATTATAATATATTTGAAAATAAGATTCCTTAAGAGATTAAAATAAGATTCCTTATTCTTATTGATCGGTGTACCCAAAATTTTCATTATCAAATATAATTGTAAATATAAAAGAATGTGGCGGAAACGGAACGTCAATCTAATTCATGGTACCAAGAGGCAATGTGTATTTTATTTAGCAAATCAAATCATGTTGCCGGAGATTATCACCTTCGTTGAGCTACGTAAAAATACAGATGTTTTTTGGAATTTCAATATTCATTTCTTGCAAATTATCAAATCAAATCAGTTTTATCAACTCAACAGACATTACAAACCGCATAATGTTTAAGGGATCTATTGATTATAGTTAAAATATTATATTATATTTTATACGTATATAAACAGCATAATACCAGGAACGCATGGGAGATGGTTCGATATTAACAATATTTCAATACGCAGCACCGATGAGATTAGTTAAAAAAAATCCGGAGTCTTATTAATGGTTGGGGTAATAGTTTTGTAAAACTCAATTATTAATTTATAATAGTAAACAAGATTTTCATGTGGTTTTACTTGAATTTAATTTATATAAATTATATAAATAGTAACAAATTTGTTTCACCTTGCGAGTGCATTCCCCGGGATTCTTACCCGGGACCTTGGGTGTGGCAGTAAAATTACTTGCTACTCGGCCACGAGGTCGTCAGCGGCCCTAAGAATCAGCAAAGCTATTATTAGATTTGCTGCAAAGCAAACCCTTCGATTGAAACTTACAATCGAAGGGTTTGTAAGTAAATAAAAACTATTTTTTATCTAGAAACAGCAGTCTATATGAGGTCATGGTATTTTCCACAACAAATGATTTATTCATTGATTATGACAATTTAGCATAATCCTTTGCACACGTACATACGATATTACTGCAGGGAGTGTAGACTTTATATGGAAAGCTACGCGAATGCTCGCTAAGTACTAGTGTACATTACGTGATGGATACACAATTTATTAACTATTGAAATGAGCATGCTAAGTGCTGCGAGAAAACAACCAATCAACTGAAACAGTTTATTGCAACAATGTTACAAAACTAGAAGACGTTTCATTGAATAACACATACGGAATGCTTTACATTTAAATTTTCAAACGAGGCACTCACTTTGTGCTTTGGCGAAACAATAACGTATTTTACTGTTTATTTATATACAGCTTAAATTAAGTCAGGGAACAAAATAGGGTTCATTCTCAACCAAGTAACTGTGTTTAATACATATTATTTGCTTAATTTTATCTCATACTAACGCAGATACTTGAAACCTAAGGCATAACACTGTGGAATTCCATAGTAATATACTTAGGAAATTGAAAAAACAACTTTGTTTACTATCCACGAAATATTAAAAAATATTAAAAAAACTACATGTTTCGGAGGATACCTCCATCTTCAGGTATAAATATACAATATAAAAAGAAAGAAAGACTAAAAAAACGCATTTTAAATTCGATACAATAAATTAAATTTAAAAATTAACCAGAGGTAATTGTTACAAGTACTAATAATATTTTTTATCAGTAAGAACTAATAAATAATATTAAACAATATTAATATGTAATAATAGTATAAAAAAATAAAATTGTTTCTTTTATATACGCCAAACTTTGTGTTGTTTATTTCTCTCAGATCAGATAACATCTGTCAGATCATGTAAACAATTTTATAATATTTTTGAAAATGTATCTTTACTGAAGAACGACTGTTTGTCCCAAACATGTCTATGTAATTTAATTTTTTTAATGTAAGTTTTGTATATACAAAGTATATAAAAATAGAAAAAGAGTAATATAATTTTGTAATTTAGAAACATACTCGTACATTTGAAAAGACATAATTTATATAGAAATTAATAAATGATTGATTTGCGCATGATAAGGAATGGCAATTTTTTTTTCAATTTCCTAATTTAAACGCAGATACTTTTGTTAAACCATTCTCAATACAAAGAACGAAAAAGAGTGCTGCCACAAATAAAAAAAAAACGTTTTATAAAAGACACTTTATTTAAGGTGATAATACTCGTCATAATGCGATAAGATTATTATTGTTATGCGAGCTTTTAGTTATTATATTACCCTGATGAAGCTTGGGTACAAGCAAAACTATTTGGCATTATTTATAATAACCATACCGTCGTTAAATACAAAGAGTTTTATTATTTTATATCTATAAGTTTTATATATTTATATACATTTTTAAATTTAGTCTTTCAAAAAAACTAAGATGGCAGTACATAATGGTGTTTTTGTACCAACCCTTATGTAAATAAAGTATAAAACAGGCAAAAAAGGATGAAATGTGATCTCTTAGAGGAATGTGCATAAATCTATAAGAAATTGATTGATTGAAAGTTGCCGTTTTGATTTGGTAAAACTCCATTATAAAAATAATGTATAATGAAAGCGCGATTGCTTTTTTCGGTATTTCATTTATTTTTTTTTATATATAAAAATATGGTATTGTTTATATTGTATATTTTTATATACTCGTATATAAAAAAATCATGTAATGCGTATGAAAGCCTTACGAACAAGATAATGAATGATTGATTCAGAAGGTTTAAACACATGGTAAATAAGAATGGTAAAGAATGTATACGTTAACGATATAAAGGAAACAGGAAATAGAGGAAGACCGTGAAAAATGTAATGCAATCAAATATATCAAATATTATTGTACTCGTATATGCCCAAGTGAGGAGTTGGAGAAATCGGCTTTCGTCCATGCGAAAGAAGTATGTTAGGAAAGAATGTTCTGTTGGTCCACTCATATTGCTTATAAGTTATGCTGTAATCTATAACGAATAAAATATATTTATTATAATAATTGATTATTGAAACATTGATAATTCAATTCGATACGTTGTTAAAAAAAATTTAACACTTTGATTTTATCCAATGTATGGTTTGAATCATAGATCTAAATAATAAGAAGTATTTTTTATATTGCCAATAGATTTTTATTTTAAAACTTACATGAATCAGATCCATAATGACTTACGGAATAGAAACAAGACAGACAGTGTCAAAACTAATCATCTCCTTAGAACAACAGATATGAAAGCATTGAGACCTTAGGTACAACACTTGGAATTGGAAGATGTTTAGCGGAGGGATTCGTAGATCCAGCAATATTAATAACATTGTGAGATGAAATATGCAGAAAATACGATTCTGGAGAGACCACGTAGAGAGGATGGACCCGGTGAGGATTCACAAGATCGTGATGTACGAGACTCTAGAGAGCCGTCCAACCAGGACGACCAATAAAGGGATGGAGAGAGTTGGACGTCATCACAGAATCAAAATTGATAACCTGTCTGAATAGATCGGAAGATCTACACAAAAAAGGAGAAGTAGAATATGTATGTTTTGAAATGCGAAAGGATTTTTTTCTGCGTCTTATATTTAAACTGTGTTTATGTACTCAAATTGCTAATTTAATATAGTGCTTCAAAAGGAATGATTTAATGTTAATATTGATTATTTTTTAATACTGTGACGAATAAAATATTAAGGCAGGATTAACGTAAAATATTTTTAATATTAAATAAATGAAAATTATTTTACTCGCATAGATATTTAATATATTTTTTATATTTTGTAGAGGAAGTAAACAAATATAATAATTCAACGAATATGTTTACTGATATTTCGAAATTCTTATATTTCTAAGATAATCTAATGATTTCATTGAAATCTTGTGATGAAAGTTGATTAAAAATAATAACTAAATAAAACAATGATTTTTTTACTGACCTTTTCTCTTTTTTTGTTTGTTTGTATCCAGGAAGAAGTTTTAATAAAAAAAACGTCGTTTTATTTCATTATTATTTTTATATTTCAATGTTAGCTGATTTGCATATACGCAATAAGAATAATGATATATTTTTTTGAACTAAATTATTCATGTTGTCACTGTTATTATATATTCTTGCGTCAAGTAATCTAGGTGCACTTTTCGTAACATTGCATCGAAATTGATATAGCGAATAAAATTACGAAATTCAGTACGACAAGCATTGTGCAAGGTATATTACGTTGTATTATATATAAGAATAGTAAAAGGGCTAGAGTTAAGTATAATGTAATTGATTCTAAAGATAAAAAAAATCTTTTTTAATAATTTACTTTGGGAATCAATTTTTAATAACTTTTTTAATAAGTTTTCTTTTTTAATAACTTTTGCATAAATTTAAAGGTAGGAGTTTAATGTTAATAGAGAATATATTTAAAAACGGTTACTAGAAACAAGGAATATCAGTTCGCGATGACAACTTTAAGTGCACCATTCACTTTGTTGCCTGCCCCAACCCTTCTTTCAATATTCCTCTCCACTCGCCCATCTCTTGTAAACATACCACCTAAATACACGAACATCATGTGTGGATACTGTATATACTCTGAGTGTCGAATGAAAATATAAGAAGTGAATGCTATGAATAAAAGTGAGTTATGAATAAAATAATGAAAGGATCATTAAGATGGTTTGGACATATGGAAAGAATGAATGAAGAAAGAATGGTAAAAAAATATATGTTATCAATGTAAATGGAACCAGAAATAGAGGAAGACAGAGGAAAACGTGGCACGATCAAATAAATCAAATATTGAATGTCGGCCATGTGAGGAGTCAGAGAAATCGATGCGCGTGCATGACACGATGTATGTTGAGGAAGCGAGAGAAATATGTCAGGAAAGAAAAGTGTGGCAGTCCATTCTTTCTGCCTACCCCTTCAGGGATACGGCGTGATGGTTAGTTACAATAATTAGTTAGTTTTAGGAATAACAGTTACGTAAACGGAAAATTATGAAAGGATCACTGTGTTGTTTTGACACATAGTCCGCATGGATCAAGAAATGATCCGGCTAGGGGAAGGGTTACCTTCCCTTAGCCAGTGGTTTTCAGTTAAATGGCGCCGAAGATACGACATACGCCTTCTTATTTGCTGATGGTACGGTCAGTGATCACATTGCCCAGGACTCGAGGACCACTCAAGGGTTTCGTCTTGCAAGGTGGCATTTCATAGCATTTTATAGGAACATAACTTCCAGTAGGGTATGTTCCACCGTAGCACTTCTAGTTATTCGAATTCATCTACTATAAAAATATTTTCAATATATATAAATGTTATTATTTGTTGCGTTGACTGTAAGAATTCTGGGACGTTGCCATCTCTGCAGGTTTTAAATTGATTTGTATATACATATTGTATATTCACAGTATAATTAATTATTATGTATACATATTGTATGTCTTTGTCATTACATTCTTAGATATTCAAAGCACTATGCAAAATGTTCGTCTGCCTAAATAAATTATTTATAAACCCCGATATAGAAGCGTGTCTTCAGATAATTATACACACAGGAACACTATGCACGGTGAATAACACGTATACATTTTTTCGTTATTTACCTTAGCGAATCCATAAACACTTTTTTGGTGAATCATTGGATTAATCCATGACCTTCAGATTTTACGATCACATATCCAATGTCGATTTTCGATTAGGTATTCCTTGATATTCGAAGGTCAAATGTACCAGCGAAGTTAAATCAAATAAAGAGGAACAAAAAATAATGCGATTTTGGACTTGTTTTATAAAACAGATATGTACATTTTTTAAGCTTATACTATTTTGGTATAATAAGATACGTTTAAATGAAGAATTATTATTACGAGATTCAGATGCATTATTTATATGTTGGCAATGTTTACGTTAAAGTTATGTATGGCATGGGATAATATTATCTCCTTCTCTTCAACTGACACTTTTTACAGTCTGAAGTATACAAAAGCGTCTAAGGCTTTCTCTTGCGAAAAAAGTTTCTTTGCGATTTAGTTACTATGGTTACTCAGTCTCATATAACACGACTTTAATTCCAATTTACTATTATCATCAATTTTAAAACTTCTAATGGACCAGGAAGCTAGTAGTCATCCGTAAAACATTGTTTTAGGCAAATGTTCAAACCTGAAAGATATGATGAACTATATTTTACATCTTCTGTATATCCATCGTCAATAAGTGTTAAACTTATTATGTTTAAACTTATATTTTAAACTTGTAGGTTGAACTAATGTTGTGAACTTTGGTTGATTGTATGACCTGACGATGCTAACATCGGTTAGTGAACGTCGTCAGACGTCGCGACAAAATATAATCAATTGGGATATTAATAACAAAGTTTTTTTATTTAAACAACTTATATTTTGAAATACAAATTTTTATGACACAATAATTTATTTACTTTTAGTCAAACGCGATTCGGACAGTCATCTATCTGGCTATGAAAATCAATGAAGATGATGCATTACAAATAAACTGAATAAATATATTTGGCGGTATTATTTATATAATAACTTTGCACCTAATATTATAATATCAATCAAATACTATATGAAAAATGGAACTATTCTTCTTTCGTCTAGCCATTTCCCGTTATTTGGGGTTATCTCTCTTATATGGCTCCGCCAAGTTTCGCGGTCCTTGGTCATTTGGCTGTCCTGTCCTGGTACCCTTAAGTCACGCTGCAAGAGCCCGGACCCAGTCTTCTCATTACATCTTCCAGTTGCAGGGCCTTGTGGACGATATTACAGACATTCATCGCCCCTCCTGCTCACATGGCCGTTCCACCGCAGATGACGTTCTTTTTACTTTTCAAATCGGGGGGCGACTTTAATATTTCCTCTGATAAGCTCATTTTTAGATCTGTCCAGCATTGTAACCTCAGTGGCCAACTCAGCATCTTCATTTCTGCCACGTGTAGCCTGTGTTCTCCTTGACGCCTTACAGCCCAACATTCGTATAGCAAATCAGATCTTCCGACGGTTCGGTACACCTTTCATTTTATTTGCGCGGGTACGTTGCTGTCACAGAGTACTCCAAAATACTATATGAAAAATAACTAATTTACAATAAACCACCCGACCGTTTCCAATATGGGTACTATGGACCGCCAAACCATGAAAATTACGATACTTTGGTATACTTCACATTGGTAAATCATGACACGTATGCACGTAACTTTATTCGTTTGTTCAAATAGGTGCTTTTAGATTTAGATTGATTTGGCATATCGTGTTTTTCTTTATAGATTTTGTGCACCAGTCACATAAAATCACGTAAAATTTCTTCAACCATTTGCTTAACACGCAGACAACAATATTATTTTTAATAGTATACATTCAAAAGATCTCACGTATACTACACTTTCTCTAATTTTATATATTCATTGCTATCTGATTGTGTGAAACGTATTTTTTTTCTTCTAATTTTGTATTGAAGGGGCTACTTATAGTTCCATATATAAATAAAGTTGCTTCATAACACGTTAATATTTAGTTTTTTTTACTTTAAGACGTGTGCATATTTTTATATTATAAAGTATATTTTCTTGTGGTAAAAATTGGGTAAAGAACAATGGTGACTTGAATGTTACCAATATTTGTACACAAATACTGGATTTTACTGGTTAATCATTTTTAAGTAATGGGTAAAATCCAGTATTTGTGTACAAATATTGGTAACATTCAAGAAAAAACTGGTCCAAGTTTAAAAAAGCATAAAAATTGGAGAAGTATTCTCCTGGCGTTGTCTAGCAAATGTAGCCTTTCACATTGCATTAATAAAAAGATTTTCTGCTTAATGCTTACACCTATTCTTAATAGATGGCGCTAGTGTAGATTGAACTAGTAACATGTGAAGTGTGGTGCAACATAATAGCATATATATAATACAACTTCCAAAAATTTGTCAGACGTGGTGTGTTCGTAAGAAGGGCGTAATGGGGAATGTTGTTAACCAACCAATGACAGGTCATAAGTCCTGTAAACGCCCCGACCACCATATTCTGTTTCCAAAAAACAATTTACGTCTTCGTCTCTATTGAGATATAATCAATCCTTAACAATGGTGACGTCTAATTAAAATTGGATACATAACAATGATAGCGTCTAATTTCTTAATTTCTAGTCCCAAAAAATATGGTAAAGAACAATGATGGCATCTAATTAATATGTGCGCCATTGGGGGTCCGTCGCCATAATTTGGTATCGAGTTCTTATCGGAGTCATGCTGTAATTTCGGTTTTCAATTTCCACCGGAGCCGCTTTCATTTCTCCTATTTTGTTTGAACACAGCGCGTGATGTGACGGGGTTCGCCATGAATTAGAATTACCTTATTATTATTCGTATTAAAGAGGAACCGTTCTGAACTCATACCCCACAATTGTTCCTTCAAACATCATCTTTAATAAATAAAAATATATATTCACATATGTGCACTTTTACAAACATCAGTATTCAATATATAATAACTGAATGCAAAAACTGCCTTATTTGTTAAACGTTTGTCGTCAACACTGTGGAACTCCATAAAGATAATTTTTTAAGAGTTAAAAGATTATTTAATTAATTTTAGAGTTTATTATTCTTGAAAAATTCAGTAGATTAATGAGCGGGTGAACGATATGATGAAATAAACTAATGTCGCTTTACTGATGCTTTATCAAACCTATATATTATATTATATAAGAAGTGAATGCAAGGCGAATTATATACATATATACAAAATAATAAAGAGGTCGTTAAGACGGAAAAACATGTAAAAATAATGAATAAATAGTGGTAAAGATAGATGTGTTAAGGGTGTAAATGAAATAAATAGTAGTGGAAGACCGAATAAAAGTGACACGATCCAATCTATTTAAAATTAAATGTCATCACGCGAGAGGTCGAAGATATCGGCATGCGTGCATGACACGATAGATGAATGTTGAGAAAGTGAGAGAAGTATGTTAGGAAATAACATTGTAGCGGTTAGTTGAATATAATAGTTTTTGTAAAAGGTAAATTAACGTAATTGTAAATTGAATGGTTGAAGTAAGTAAATACTAAGTATCTACCTAAAAAAAGAAAATAATACATTATATACTAAAATTAGAATTAATAGCTTACCTTTCCAAAGTTTCATTACATACTATATAGTAAATTTACTTTAATGTCTATTTTATTTCAACCATTCAATTATCCATTGGTGTGTTTTGAATCATACACAATTCATTGGAGACTATTGTTTGTGGAAACAGTATCAGTATACCTTCGGGATACAATTGAAGACTACAAGGGAAAAACAAGAAATATCAGTTAAAATTCAAAATAAATGTAATAATGCCATCTAGCGGCATTTGTACGTATCTATCCACACGAAGATAGCTACAACATGAAGATAAATAAGGACAAAACAAAGCTGCTGACTGTAGGCCGAACGCAGCATCAGATGAGAGTAGTGATGTCAGGAGTTCCACTAAAGAACACCAAGGAGTTTGTCTACCTCGGGAGCAAAATAACATGGGACGGTCGGTCTAAGAGCGAGGTCGACAGCCGTATACATCAGGCTAGGCTAGCATTTAACAAAAGGTCGAAAATAATTGAGTCAAATAATATAGACCTAAAACTGAGAATACTCCTCATCAAGACCTATGTATGGAGTGTCTTGATGTACGGCTGCGAGACATGGTGCCTATCCGAAAGGGATAAGCGGAGACTAGAGGCTTTTGAGATGTGGTCCTATAGAAGACTCTTTGGAATTTCCTGGAGAGACCACATCACGAATGAGGAAGTTCTTCAAGGAATCGAAGGAGGAAGGCACCTGCTCAGGACCTTGTCCGAAAGGCGTGCAAGATGGATCGGCCATGTAATACGTCAAGAAGGTCTCTTGCATGCCATAATGGAGGGTATGATCGAGGGGACAAACTCTAGGGGACGCCCACGCCGAGAGTACCTGGAGGACCTGTTGGTGGACGTGCGCTGCTCATCATATGCAGATCTCAAAAGAGCCGCACAAGACAGGGAAAAGTGGAAGAGAATAATGGAGGAAATTGCTGCAAACCAATCCCAGGATTGAAACCAGAGAAGAAGATCCACACTAAAATTTTCATATTAAAAAATCATGTGTGTCATCGACTATGGCCAGATAATCGATTGCTAATTGCTAAGAAATATATAGACTTTGATTAGCTTTATTCTCAATTTATTCAAATTAACCTTCTACTGACATTCCTTGTTTTTCCCCTGTAGTCTTCAATTCAATTCCGTTGTTTCAAAAAATGAAAAAGATCTCACTAGGAGTTTCGCGCGGTTTCTCTGTAAACGTCGCCGTAATAATTATTTTTCGCCTTATCTACTCAGCGCAGTACTAAGCTCTGCAGGGAGGAGTTGATACAAATAAATGGCAGGCATATTGGAAAAAAATCCATAATACGTACTTATTAACTCCCCGCGTTGTCTCCCCAAAGACATTGGTTTCAACGATAGCTTATCAAAATTATTTCGTATTAAAATGGCACAGAATACAAATGACTTTATTGTCAACCGACTGTTTTAGGTTGTCCGAAGTAACGGGACTTGGTATTAACTAAAACCATTCTTATTCATTTGAGCATGTTTGATTCGGTCACAAAAACACTGGTTCATTGGATTTAAAACCGGGTCTGCCCTCAACCGCCCAAACCAGTTAAGATGTATCTTTTCGACTGGTTTGGATACATATTTAAAAAAAGCATTTTAGAACATAAATTTGCTTATTGTATTTTCCAAATCACATTAATATTATTTTGTATTTAACCATGGTATGTTTTTGATATTTGATGCTTACTAGTTTCGCTAACTAACTAACTAACCATCACGCCGTCTTCCCGAAGGGTAAGCAGAAAGAATGGACTGCCACACTTTTCTTTCCTGACATATTTCTCTCGCTTCTTCAACATTCATACATCGTGTCATGTACGCGCGTCGATTTTCGACTCCTCACATGGCCGACATTCAATATTTGATTTATTTGATCGTGCCACGTTTTCCTCGGTCTTCCTCTATTTCTGGTTCCATTTACATCATTAACGTATAATTTTTTTACCATTCTTTCTTCATTCATCCTTTCCATATGTCCAAACCATCTTAATGATCCTTTCATTATTTTTTTCATGACACCATCATTCGCACCGCATTCACTTCTTATATTTTCATTCGGCACTCTATCATACACAGAGTTTCCACACATTCTTCTAAGAGATATCATTTCAACTGCATTTATTCGTTTCAAATTTCGCTTGTACCGAATATAAGCGAATTTAGTTGGCATCAAATATACGAGTATACGAGTATAATAACCACACGTGGTTAAATAAAGGATATTATTATTTTATATCTAAAAATATTATATAATATAATAGTTATACTCCTTACCATATATAGCCATCGATTTTGCTCGCCCTGTGATGATATTAAATAGCTATTCAATAAAATAATAATAATATTCGTGCTTCTTGGTATTTACTCCGACCGGCATTTCTGAGATCATTTCAATCTCCATCTTCTAATTTTATAAATAATATTTAAAATAATGCCATAATAGTGTATGATTCACGTGACAGTAAAATGGCGATGAACAAACTACCTAAATTTATTTTTCTTATACACAAATGAGATAAAACAAACTAAAAACACGAAACGGTAGACAATAAAAAACAATATCGATATGAAACTAAGAGATCAAATCAAATCGGTTTATTTACTCATAAGATTATTACAAACAGCATAAATGTTTAAGGCATCTATTGAGTATAGGTAAAATGTTATACACATACAACATAATACCAGGAATGCATTAGATATGGTTCTACATTAGGAAGACAAGATACTTTCTAAAGTCGAGAGTATTTGTTCCCTGAACGTACCTTCACTAATACAAGTATATCAGAAGGATCCTAAATATGTCGACTTCAGGGAGTCAGTAATCTTTCCAGAATTTGTAATATCTGAGCACTGCCTCACTAACACCAAAAATGTCCAAATCCGAGACGATTAAATTTAACGTCCGAATTGCTCTTCTTACTTGCATCACTAAAGGCAGGTTGGTTCTGCGCGTCGAAGCAAAGGACAATTGATGTCGGTGCTGTCACAGGTCAAAAGTATAGGAAGGTATCAGGAACAAAAAGACTTTCACGTGTCTTGAGAATCCTTAAAATCTTCTCCCTAGCCTTCCCTCTACTGCTGGATGTAGGCCTCTTCCATCTGCCTTCATTTTTCACTATCCTGTGACGCTTCAATCCATTTTTTCCCGGCGACCACAACAATATCGTCAGCCCATCTCTTCTGTGGCCGACCGACACCCCTTGTGTTTTCCCATGGCCACCACTTTAAGACTTTGGGAGTCCATCTTGAACTTGGCTGTCTGGCTACGTGTCCTGCCCATTGCCATTTCAATTTTTCGATCCGATCCACGATATCGGTGACTTTTTTCGGCGTCTGATTTTTGTATTTGTAATTTTATCACTCAGACTTATGCCTAACATTTGCCGCTCCATGGATCGTTGCGTGCATTTCTATTTGTGGACAGTATTTAGTTAGTTAGAAAGTTTCAATCCTGGGATTGGTTTGCAGCAATTTCTTCTATTCTTCTCTTCCATCCTTCCTTGTCTTGTGCGGCTCTTTTGAAATCTGCATATGATGAACAGCGCACGTCCACCAACAGGTCCTCCAGGTACTTTCGGCGTGGGCGTCCCCTAGAGTTTGTCCCCTCGGTCATACCCTCCATTATGGCATGCAAGAGACCTTCTTGACGTATTACATGGCCGATCCATCTTGCACGCCTTTCGGACAAGGTCCTGAGCAGGTGCCTTCCTCCTTCGATTCCTTTAAGAACTTCCTCATTCGTTATGTGGTCTCTCCAGGAAATTCCTAAGAGTCTTCTATAGGACCACATCTCAAAAGATTTTAGTCTCCGCTTATCTTTTTCGGATAGGCACCATGTCTCGCAGCCGTACATCAAGATACTCCATACATAGGTCTTGATGAGGAGTATTCTCAGTTTTAGGTCTATATTATTTGATTATATTATTTTCGACCTTTTATTAAATGCAAGCCTAGCCTGATGTATACGGCTGTCGACCTCGCTCTTAGACCGACCGTCCCATGTTATTTTGCTCCCGAGGTAGACAAAATCCTTGGTGTTATTTAGTGGAACTCCTGACATCACTACTCTCATCTGATGTTGCATTCGCCCTACAGTCAGCAGCTTTGTTTTGTCTTTATTTATCTTCATGTTGTAGCTATCTTGAAGAATGCCTTGCAAAGTTGCTAGGGCCTCCTGCAGTTCCTGCAATATCGTCAGCAAACCTTATCATGTCTATCTTTTGCCCGTGTATTCTTACAGTATTTATATCAATATAATAGCCAAAACAAATTGTATATAGTACGATTATTTGGGTTGAAACAACCTGTTGTATACAAAAAAAAATGTATATAAAAAAAGAACATATGGGCGCGTTAAACTGACTTGGATCGCCTCGTTGTGAGGATGTTCTTTATACCAAGCACAGCGCAAGTAGATGGATCCCGTGAGACAAATTAAAGCGTTTCTTTATTCCTGAGGCTGTGCGGGATATAATGAGTTCGTGCTGTATCCCGCGCCGCGCCCGGGACATCCTTCATCTCGCGGGCCCGTTAGAGCTGGAATTCTCCGCGTATGTTAATCACTAAACAACTTTGTTTACCGTTCATTTCGAAACCGGCTTCATATAATATATTTTTGTTCTACTTCAATCTGCCCGAGCCCAAACCATATAAGAAGTAAGACACATCGTATTCATTGAAGATATTTTAGAAAGCTAGTTCGACAAGGAAGCGCGCTGTGACTTGCTTCAAGGGGTTCGCCCGTCACGGAGGTAACAAACAGCAATTACAGAATATGAATATAAACACACAGAGACAACAAAACAAGGCCAATTACATGCTACCACAAATATTATATAACAACTGACATAAGGTCAAATATATAAGAAGAATAAAGTAAAACTTTGATAAGTTAAAGAGGAAACTAGTAGTATTCGTAATAATGAATAATTAAAGAAGAAATATAATTTAAAAATGTAAAAAAAGGACAAGAAAAGTAGAGTAACTAGTTTCATTCGCCCCGAAGGGTTGCTCCAACCATTTTTTTTAAAAATCCCTTTCATTAAGATCGTTCGGTATTCTATCATACAACATTTTCCCGCACATTCTTCTTAGTGATCTCATTTCTACGGCGTTTATCCTGCTTTCATCCTTATTTTGCCAGCTCCAAACTTCACTTCCATACATGAGGGTTGGCACTAGAACTCCATTTAGTACTGCCATCTTTGCTTCGTATTGTTTTCTATTACTGCAAATAGAAAACAATACAAATGAGGTGAAATCAAATATTCACCATTTTCTCAAATACTCGTATTCTTTACATACTCGTATTTCACAGAGAACTTAATTGCCAATGTATTGAAAGTTAAGGCCTTACCACTGTGGAATTCCATTGTAATAAACTTTGAAAATTGAAAAAAACGTTGTTTGTTATCCACTAAAATATTAAATATCATGACATGTTTCAGAGATCTATCTTCTGGTGTAAATATGTAACAAAAACTAAACAAAGAAAGACTTATAAAAAAAGTATTATAAAATCGATACAGTACAAAGGAACAATACATAATCATTTATAATTATTATGTGTTGTTACTGTGAAAAAACATTTGTAAATATGTAACAAAAAACTAAACAAAAAAAGACTTACTACTAAAAATCGATACAATACAAAGGAACAATACATAATCATTTATAATTATTATATATTGTTACTCTGAAAACTTACCAATTAGTTCTTACTGATAAAAAATTAATATGTAGTACTTAAAGCAATAAGTCCATATTTATTGTTTCTTGAACAATGATGTAAAACTCCATATTAAATCATTAATACGAATGAAAATGTCAGTTTTCTAGAAGTTTTATTATATTTTATGGGTTTGACACGTTTTGCCCTTCTAAGGCATTATCAAATGGCAATAAGTCCAGATTATTTTTATTTATTTCAAATGTATTGTTCCTTTGTATTTTATCGATTTTTAAATGCGTTTGTTTAAGTTTTGCTTTGTTTAGTTTTTTGATATATATTTACACCTGAAGATGAAGGTCTCCTCCGAAACATGTCGTGATATTTAATATTTAATAAACAACGTTATTTTTCAATTCCCAAAGTGTATAAATTGTCAATACTCATTTCAACAAAAAATCTGATTGAGATAATATAAAATATTCATGCTTTTTCTTTACATACTCGTATATTATATATTTCTTATGTCCTCGTATATCACAGAAAACTAATCAAGTGAAATAAAATATTCACATTTTTTAAATTTTACTATAAATTAACAATACAACGATGTATTAAAAAGTAATATTTTTTTCACATTTGGAAGCTATATAGTGAAAAAATACTTTCAGGGATGACCACAAATTTATTCCAGTTAATTTAAATCCAAAATAATTTAACATTATGTGATGTGATAAATAAAAACGGACCGAAAATTACAGAACTTTTTAACATTCATCAATTCCTTCCACAAACAAATTAAATTTACTCTAGAGAAAGGTAATACTTCGCGTGATTTCTTGGATCTCACCTTAACAATCATGAACAACCAAATAGACTTTAATATTTACCGAAAACCTTCTTATACTGACATAATAATCCATAATACGTCCAACGACCCTATATGTGAAAGCCAAAAGCGGAAGTAGAAAAAATATTTAAAAAATTTAAATTAATTTCCATCATGAGATTTCGGTAAAATTACAAGATTATATAGTGTAATTTATAGTGTATGTGTATGATGTAAATGAAACAATTTATAGAGGAAGACCGAAGAAAACGTGAAACGATAAAATAAATCTAATATTAAATATAAGGCCACGCGAGGAGTCGGAGAAATAGACGTACGTCCATGGCACGATATATTAATGTTGAGGAAGCGAGAGAAGTATGTCTTGAAAGATTAGTGTGGCGGTCCATTTTTTCTGCTTTCTCTTCGGGGAGATGCGTAGTTAGTTATATTGAAGTATCACATTTTTATGTTCAGGTGAATCACTTGATTAATTATTTCTCAGGAACAATATTGAGAAAAGCTATAAATGAAAAAATCTATTTATCTCCCATCAACCTACACCTTTCTGCAATAAAGTGGGAGTAACACTAATGCGCATTTGATGGTTCAATTAGGGCATTCGAGCTTTAAATAAAAGCCGTAAAGGATATAAAATAATCGTAAAGACCGATCGTGTAAATAAACGTTCAGTTAATTGGCCAGTATTTTTACATTCACAATCTTTTATTGTGCAGTAAAACGTATCTTTACACTAATTCAAAATGACTGAAACGACCATGTTCATGAAAGATCTGCGGTAGATAGAATATAGAAGTGAAAGATATATTACATGTTTATTTTTTTAATTTAATTTATATACAACACACATTGGTTAAAAAAAATTAAAATTAAATATCAAACATGTTTCGGACTAACCAGCCCTTCATCAGTGATATTATATAAATATTTAAAATATTATAAAATTGTTTACAAATACGGTCAGTTTTGACAGATTTTATAATTATTATAACATCTGTCAAAAATGACCTATTATGTAAACAATTTTTAATAATTTAAATCTTTGTATTATATAATATCACTGATTCGGCTGGTTAGTCCGAAACATTTATAATATTTAATTTTTATTTTTTTAATCAATGTGAGTGTTGTAATACAAAGTATATATAAAAAAAGAAACATTAAACATATACAACACAAAGTTATGGCGATCATTGAAGAAAAATATATATTATATTTCATATTATATCATCACTTACTTACTTACTTCTTATGGCCATACAACTCTTGAAGAGTTTAAGCCTCCTTGATGATTTTTCGTCAAGCTCCTCGATCCTGCGCCTTTTGCTCCCAGGAGTCCGATTCGCCCAACTTTGCCAGGTCAGCCAGAACATTGATCATAATATATCATCACTGTGAAGATAATTTTGTATGTAATGTACACAAGAGTTCTGTTGAATTAGTAAATTTGTGTTATTTTTTGTTGTTGTAATCAAATTATTTTAAACGTTAATTAATACGAAAGAAAACGTCAGTTTTCTAGAATTTTTAATCACATCATCAGCCGATTATTTTAAACGTTATTTAATACAAATGAAAACGCCCATTTTCTGGAAGTTTTAATATAATTTATGTGAATGCCATGTTTGACTCGTCTAAGGCATTTTAAATTGATAATGGTTTAGTCAGGCGAAACATGTCATTCTCTTTTAATTATTTGATATTAAGTTTTAGATCATTGTTCAAGAAACAATAAATATTTTAAACGTGCACAGTCCGAGAGGTCTGCGAGGTTTAAGATGTGATCAGGTGGGGGTGACACAGTCGAAGGTAGTGGTACCAACATATCCAAAGAATGAATCCTAACAGAATCCTATACATTTCATTGCATGGAATACCAGATGAATCCAAAACGTTGGAAAAATACCTGGAGTTCTATAACAGCAGACAAGTCTAAAACACGTTGAAGAAGAAGAATAAGAAGAGTTTTTTTTTAGATTAGTCATTTGCCGAAAAACTATGATACCTCAACATTATTGAATATTTAAATTTGAAACCCTGTTATATGTATCACAATATATTTTTATAAGTTTGTCACGACAGTTGTTTCGCCAACTCTTTGTTGGCAACATCGAGAGATGTTAAAATAATCGTTTTACGATATTATTACTTTATCCTTATCTGCATACTAGCTACTTATAACATGTCATGAATCAATACCTGAAATATTGTATTCTACTGCATCTGTTCAAATAACTTGTTGTATACAAAAATGCGGAAAAAAATGGGAAACTATAATATTTTACTGTATTAACACTTAGATCTTGTACAAATGCTAATATTACGAATAATGAATGTATAGTTGTGACAGCTCTCGCGGGCGCAGCCATGGCCTCTAGTGTTTGCCATATTATGCCCCATAGAGTGATATAAAATATCATCATCAAAGCATACCATCCTAAAAACATGCAAAAGATGTTCATAGACTTACTGCAAATCAATGCCTAGGATTGAAACTTTAAAAAAACTAATTTACGTAAAATTATTTCTGTATAGATTTTATATTACAAATAAGCATCACATATATCATTGATATATAACTAACTAACTAACTAACCATCACGCCGTCTCCCCGAAGGGGTAGGCAGAAAGAATGGACTGCCACACTTTTCAATCCTGACATATTTCTCTCGCTTCCTCAACATTCATACATCGTGTCATGCACGCGCGTCGATTTCTCTGACTCCTCACATGGCCGACATTCAATATTTGATTTATTTGATCGTGCCACGTTTTCCTCGGTCTTCCTCGATTTCTGGTTCCATTAACATCTTTTACATATAATTTTTTTACCATTCTTTCTTCATTCATTCTTTCCATATGTTCAAACCATCTTAATGATCCTTTCATTATTTTGTTCATGACACCATCATTCGCACCGCATTCACTTCTTATATTTTCATTCGACACTCTATCATACACAGAGTATCCACACATTCGTCTAAGAGTTCTCATTTCTACTACATTTATTCTACTTTCATCCTTCTTTTGCCAGTTCCATGCTTCGCTTCCATACATACTTCCATTCATTGATATATTCAAATGTAAAAGTTTACATATTAATATATCAATTATTTATAGTAAACAAAATGCTTCAATAAAATATATGTTTTATTGAAAGCTGTTTGCTATATGCAGACTACGCTGTTTTAATCGCTGACAGCATGGATGATCTATTTACAAGTCCTAGTATCAAGAATAAGAAGTATGCAATAAGTATGACCTTGTGATGAACGTGTCAAAATCTTTATTTATTTTATTTGAAAAGGAAGAATGTGAGACGGATTGTGACATAAGTGCGAACGGTGAGAAATTAGAGCAAGTTAAGGAAATTATTTAACTGGTAAGAAATGTTTACAAGAGATGGAAAAATGGAGAAAGATATCGAAATAATGGTTGGAGCTGGAAACAAAATAAATGGTGCACCCAACGTTATTACCCCAAATAGAAATGAACTCACTAAGAATAATATGCGAAAAAACAACGTATGATGGAATATCTAATGATGATGATGAATAATATCTTGATAAAATAAAGCAAGTATCACTAATATAGCTTGAATATATGAAACGAATGGATGAGTGAAGATTGGTTAAAAAGATATATACAAGTAGTGCAAATGGATAAATAAGTCAAGGAAGGCCATGGAAAGACATGGCATGACCAAATTAATCAATTACTGAAAGGCGGCCATGTTCGAAGTAGGAACAATCGACTAACACGCATGTTTCTACTTCTTCTTCTTCCTCAGTCATCTCTCCACTGCTGGATATAGGCCTCCTCCATTTTTTTCCACTCCACTCTATCTTGGGCTTTTCTTTGCAATATTCTACCCGCGACAGGGATAATGTCGTCGACCCATCTTTTTTGGGGTCGGCCCACTCTTCTTTATCTATACCATGGTCTCCATTTCCATTCACACGCATGTTACGATGTGTGAATGTAGAAGTTGTGCGCGAGTTATGTCAGGTTAGAACCGTGTGGCGGTCCATCCTCTCTGCCTACCCTTCCGGGAAAACGGCGTGATGTTTAGTTAGTTAGTTAGATAGAAAGTTTTCATGTGGTAAATGATAATATTTGTATTTTTATAAATGCAATACTTCGCGCTTCTTACGCCATTTATTGCTTTGACACGACAGATTCGGAACTGTTAACTGAAATGAAAGCAACAGTGTCCGTATAAGAGAATGCTCAGGCATTCTGACTGACTTTCACTCGGGCTGCTTATCCCTCTCTACATGAATGTTATTGTTCATCGCACGTGCAGTTTCTATGTGTTAGCACCTTGTGCGTAAATGCACGTGAACAACTTATTACATCATTGGAAAAAAGTGCAAGAGTGACCATAGATTTATTTACACGCGTTCTATCCTTGTTTTTATATTCATCATATTCTGTTATTACAATATTATGCTGATTAGTTTCATTCTTCCGACAGCAAATGATTGTGGTTTACTCAAATGGCCATTACATCATAATTTATATTCAATAATACTAGCCGAGTATAATTAAATAAAACGATGTTTTCAAATTATTTCATCTGACCAGTCTGTCGATGCCAGCGAGCCTGGCAAAACCGGTAACTATCAAATAAAGACAAAAGTGGAAGTAGTATTAAATTATTATTATATCTACTTTTATTTTTATTTTCATTTTTGTTTAAAATGATCTTTCATCAAGAGATTATTATTAGATGATTGATCATAGATAATATATAAAATCGAGTGATAGAAACAACAAAGCAGGTTCTTAATCAAATGTGAAAATGTGTAGTTTTGATCATGTCGCAGATTCAATTGCGTAATTCTAATTTTTTTCTGCATACCTTGAAGATTGTTTGAAAATAAAATTAACAGTGCTGTTTGTTGACGACCAGTGTGCATTGTTTTGCGTGAGTTTTATTTGTTTCTTCTTCTTCCTAGCCTTCCCTCTACTGTAGGATGTAGGCCTCTTCTATATGTCTCCATTTGTTTATGATATACAAAAAACAAAAAACTTCACGGTAAAATACATCTTTTATGTTTATCATAAAACTTTTTTATTTATGGCAACCGTACTTATGTTTAATATTCATGATCATTGATGAATATGAAAAAATGTATGATAAACATTTGTTAAATTATATTTTTGTCAATCGTCATGAAAAATGGTTGAATATGACTAACTAACTAACTAACCATCACGCCGTCTCCCCGAAGGGGTAGGCAGAAAGAATTGACACACTTTTCTTTCCAGACATATTTCTCTCGATTCCTCAACATTCAAACATTGTGTCATGCACTCCCGTCGATTTCTCTGACTCCTCACATGGCCGACATTCAATTTTTGATTTATTTGATCGTGCCACGTTTTTCTCGGTCTTCCTCTATTTCTGGTTCCATTTACATCATTAACATATATTTTTTTTACCATTCTTTCTTCATTCATTCTTTCCATATGTCCAAACCATCTTAATGATCCTTAATGGTTGAATATGAAGAATGGTAAATTAGAATGTATTCGTATGATCTCTAAATATACGTAAGGTGGTGGTTTAAGTCGAAATACTTTTCATGAACACTTCAATACAGAGATAAATAGATTGTATAATTCGATTGTGAAAAGGAATTATTATGTGGC
Source organism: Lepidostoma basale (assembly GCA_022606425.2). NCBI lineage: Eukaryota > Metazoa > Arthropoda > Insecta > Trichoptera > Lepidostomatidae > Lepidostoma > Lepidostoma basale. The sequence goes on from JAHDVF020000069.1 coordinate 79,456, forward strand.
ATTGTTACGCGACATGTTTCGTTTTACAAATCAGAATTCATCACATGGGCAGTGACCATAGCGAATGGCAAATATTTCAACAAATTAGTGTGCCTTAGCGTAACGTAAATTTAGCTTTGTACATTTGAATTGTATGTTTAATACCATATAATATTAAAAGAAGGTGAATGATATTTTGTTCGTGCATTGCCTCTGAGTACATAAATCAGTATATACATACACAAGTTGTGTAAGTAGGGTTTGTCAATATTGTTGACATACCTGTCCCTACTCTATTCTCAATTCTCATTATCCAGGGATATAAAAAAAATAACAATTTTTACTTCTTTATAAACAACACCTTTACAAAGAAAGAAACTGCAAAAAAATGTAACACAAATTCATAAAAATAAAATTAATAAATATAATTTTAATTGTAAAGATGTGCTTAATATGTTTAACGATTTCCATCATCATCGGCTGTCCCTCGTGTCCGAGGAAGACTGTCCTTCACGGTTGTGGGTCCGCATGTGACTGAAGAGCCCGATCCTGGACCCACATATTTTGGGGCATATGGGGTAGGGGAAGGCGCCTGTAATGGAGCCGTCACCGTCTCCCAGTGGTCTCTCCGTTCTCCTCTTCCTCCTCTCAGCGGCGTCGTCTCTGCGCTGTGCTGCGTTCTCGTTTAACGTAACTAATTGTAAACAACATAATTATTTTTACAATTATTGATAATTAATCTAAAAAAAAATTAAAAGCGGACTGACATAAAACCATAAAAAACATGTATATTTTTATCGATGATAAAAGCTTTATTTTTGTTTTAAAGTTGGCATAGGTAAAGCGTTTAAGTTTTTGTAAACAAACATTTGATATTGATTATGTATATTTTGATAAGGTTTACTCAGAATGAATCTTATTATTTAAATGAGTGCATTGATTTTACATTCAATTTCTTGAGCAAGAATTCACTCTGCGGAATTAGTGTTCGGTATCACACGTGTTAAAGTAATGTATTATATGTTATGGTAATTCTATGCAGACGTGTATGTAAAAGAGCTACCTGACGTGTGTGCATGTAAATGAAATAATTTAATGTACTGAACTGATATGATTAACATAAAATAACACACCTATTTAAAATTAGCCAATGCACTGTATTTTATTTTATTTGATGTAAGATTTCAGGAATTATAGCGATCTTATTCTAAATATTTTTGTATTTATCTAACATTATGTTTTCTTCTATTTTAAAACGAGTTATTTGGCCTCTCTCTCTCTCTCACTCTCTGTCGCACTCCTCACTCATGACTAAGGGTCGTGTCCATCCCAAAAGCCATCCACCAAGGACAGTCGGTGCCCTGATTTGATCGGACCAGTGGCTAGATGGCCTTCCTTGTGGTCGCTTTCCCTATACTTTTATTTATGCTTTTCGAGGTTGTCCTGATTTCTCCAGGCCGTGTCCAAATTATTTTAATATTCTCTGATACCATACCCTCGAGAGTCCTGTCCTGATGCCAGGTGGTCAAGGATCAAAAAGTTCTATTTAGTCTAGTTTATTATTTAACAATAACTAATAACTCTGAAATTCGTTTTAATAATATTAGAATAGAACTTGGTTTTTAAAATAATCATTTCTTCTCCCTTACACAATTAAAACATAAATAATAAAAAAAAAAATTCAAAATCTTTTAAAAATGTGACTGGTGTGATCGCCAGAAGATGGCAGCGAGCTGCCGAAACCGGTCGAAGACACAAACATTTGTGGATTTTTACTTAAAATACATTTAAAAAATATTCAAATAAAAATATTTTCATTAATTACAATGAACTTCTCCTATGAAATTTCAAATAAAAACATAATTTTTAAAACTTATATGTTGTGGTACCAAAAATACTATTTTGTTTATTTTTTTCATATTAAAAATTCAAATTGCATGTTTTTTTTTGTTTCAGAAACTTTGAACAGAGGGAGGCAGCTGAATATTGCTAACAAATGACCAACGGCATGAAGCAAACGGTCATCAAGTAAGTGTTTATTATAAACATTATATACGTTTTCATATTTAATGCTTAAAATAGGGCATTAATCGTTTTTATTTGAACTAAATAGTAAGTGAATTGTAAATTAAAATCTTACTGATGAATTAAACGGTGGAGGAAATCAAGGCTATTCCATTGTCAAAGGTTACAATTGGGATATATTTTATCATTTAGTTCATCCTATTTCGATGCGGTTCTTTAGTCACACGTGGTTTTAAATGGGTGCAATGTCAACTGAAGCTCGAACACTTGAAATAACCTTTTTACGCCAAAAAATTCACTATTGTGTATTTGACTATATGAGGGGCCCACTGGCTTGTTTTTAGTATACTGGGTATAGAGGTTTATTTCTTCCGATGGTTTCAAACCAATTAATTTCAAATCAAATCAAATCAGTTTATTTTCCCAAAAGATAATACAAACAACAATTATAGTTTAAGGTATTGAGAACAGGTAAAACATAAAAAATACATAATACCAGGAATGCATGAGAGATGGTTCGACATTAGGAATACATAATACTAATTTCTTGACTAATCACTGGATATTTCAAGAACTCAGTCATTTTGGATAATGTAAATAAATACTCATACGCTTTTTTTTACACTGTAAAGGCAGACAATTAATACTGCACATGTCGTAGTTTGGAATACAAACGTTTTGCTTATTTAAAAAAATAAAATAAAAGAAAACTCATTTTTTCCAGTTTAGAGATTATTTTTTACTTCATGTTTTGAACATTTTACGCATTCATTATCTCCCGAATGATATAAATTTAACTTGAATAATTTTTATATACTCATTAAAATTAGAAGGAACTAGGGGTTAGTGGGAAAATGTTTATTTTTTAAAGAGATTTTTTTTTTAAGGCGTTATCAAAGACGAAACATGTCATTCCCATAAACTATAATGAAACTCCTAACATAGGTAACAGAAGTTTTCATTCGCATTTAGTACATAGTGTAGTTCTGCCAGTTGGTACTTATGGTCTTGAAACTGTAACATTGTCCAAAAAAAGTGCCGAGAAACTGCGAGTGACCCAAAGAGCCATGGAAAGAGCCATGTTATGAATAAGCCTAAGAGACAGAGTTAGAAACGATACGGTGAGAGAAAAAAACAAAGGTCACTGACATCATCCACCGGATGGCGACTCTAAAATGGCAATGGGCAGGTCACGTAGCCAGAAGCTCAGATGAAAAGTAGACAAGAAAACTGCTGACTTGGAGACCGTGGACGGCGAAGAGAAGTGCAGGGCGACCGCAACTACGGTGGAAGGATGATCTGAACAGACACGTCAGAATAACCTGGATGCAGTCTGCACATGACAGAGTGACATGGGAGCAAATGGAGGAGGCTTTTGTCTAGGAGTGTAAGGGAATAGGCTGAGAAAAATGAAGAAGAAGAAAATATGTATGTACATATGAACTTAGAAATATCTAAAGATGTCAGATTTTAAAATGAGTCAAGTTCAACCGATATAAAAACGTAAATGTTTTTATTCATTGAAACATTATTATTCATAAATAATGATGGTTTATTTTTAAGATGCAAAATCTTTGCTTTTTTGAATATTTTAAAACATCGTATTCCGCCATTTCAAAATGTCCCCCTGTATCCGGGCCTCCACTTTTTATTTGCAATAAGTTGTGTTACACACCTTTGTTTAAATACAAATTATATTTCGTATCTTCATTTCAATGATGCAATAAAAATCACAAAGACGCCGAAAAAAAATCAAACAACATCTAAACTAGACATTTTTGTTTGCGTAAACATTTAACTATTTTTCTCCATGGCTACAAACAAACTTTAAAGTAAATGTCCAAAATCGATTATTTTTTATTAGGATTCCTGTAAGTAATCTTCTCCTTCTTTCTGTGTCCTGTCAGGTCTCTTTAACGTTGACTATCACTCTTGGTGATGACCTGGGGAAAAATATCCAGAATGGTATCCCCATGCCTTCTCTGGAGGATTTTCTGTCGGGGTTACCTTCCCTTAGCTGGGTGTATCCAGTTTTATGGCGCTGGAAGCTCGCCATTCATCCTTTCTCTATTTGCTATGGCACTAAGTATTATGTGCCACATTGCCCGGGGTTCGCGGGGTCTTTAAAATACCTCTCGTGGACGCTAGAGAGTTGGACTTGATAGTAGTGTTGCTGTTGTAAATGCAACATGGCGTCTTACGACATTTTGTAGAGGCATACTTTCCAGCAAAGCATACCCCATCGTAGCCCTACTACCCTTTTGAACCCCTATAAGTAATCTATTACGAGTATTTTCACCGGTTCTTACTTACTTCAGATGGCCGTACAATTCTTGATGATGATGATTCCTGAGATGATTTGGAGAATGATTCCTGAGATGATTTGGACATATGGAACGAATAGACGAGAGAAGAACGGTTAGAATATTGTATACATTGTGAATACTTGTGTGAGTGGAAAGAGAAGCCACGGAAGATCAAAGAAATCATGGCATGACAAAATTAATTAAATTATAAATGGCCCTCACATCCGAAGTCGAAAAAATCGACGAGCGTGTATTTTAGGATGTTTGAATATAGAGGAATCTCGAGAGGTATGTCAGGAGCAGTATTATTATTATTTTTTTTTAAAAAAAAGACTAATACCAAAGATTTTAATCAATGATATTAGAATTTATTTTACAATCTTTAATATGAGCACAAAATAGCTCATTATTATGAAGAAGGAATCTGGTCGTGCCCAGGCTCGAACCCAAGTCCCCTGGATCAGAAGCCAAGCGTTCAATCCCCCTAGACCACCACCCGATTAATCGGTTTAGGCAGTCCATAATCTATGCCTACTCATCCGGGGAAATGGAATGATGATTAGTCAGTTACAATAGTTTGCTCCCTGCACTTCTTTTCGCCCAGCTTAGTCAGATCAACTAGAAGATTATCCTTCAGGCGCTGTCTAGGCTTTACGCTCTTAGACATCTTACTTCTGCCGATCTTGGCGCTTAGGGAGTCTTAATTACTCTGTTTTCTCCGACTTGGCATGCTTGGCTAATCCATATATGGAGTCCAACTCTAACGGTGTTCGTTATAAAGGGCTGCTGGGACATTGTGCTCTTGGTTGCTCCTGTACCTCTAGGATCTAGCTACAATACCAGGTCTTGGGATACTATTCTCAAACCAGTAGATTCTTTATTATTCTTTATGCGTCATTTTTCATGATTCAGAACCACAAGTCATCACTGGCTTGTTGATGGTGTTATAAATGCGCAGCTTAGTGCTTACAACAACAACAACAATAGCGCTACAGACCACTATGGGCCCCGGGCTCCTCCAGAATTCTTCGCCACTCTCCCCAGTTCACCACCCGCATTCTCCAGTAAATAACACCAATTGCCCTGAGGTTCCCGTTCACACCATTCATTCACTTCAGTTTTTGTCTTTCCACGCCTCGTCGTGTAATGAGAATCTTAATTGGGATTCGATCTTCTTCAATTCGCTGAAGATGTCCCAACCATCTAAGACGCTGTATTTGTATGAACTTCAATATGTTGGGCTCGTTGTAAAGACCTACCAGCTACTGTTTATATATAGTTATACCTCAATCTTCACATACCACGTACACAGAGAGGCCCAAAGATTTTTCAAAATACCTTCCTTAACAAGAAAACTTAGTGTTCATCCTCTAATTTTTAGCGGTTGGACTAAATTAAATGAAATTGTGTCTTTATTTATATTACAATGGAAGAATAATAGTTAGTATGTATTGCACTACATATTTTGTATAATTATTGGCTTTGCGTTTAAAAATAATTACGGCCTGCAACTGTTAAGAGCAAAGTTAATACCATCATTGTGATTTATCGTTTAATTGTAACATTACGACAAACAAAATGATATGACGGTGTCATTGTTTGTAAACAAGTATCGATAATGGCGAGCTCATTCACTGTAATGACATTAATAGTTGTAATGAGAAGCCTTCGTGAAACACTCTTCTCTGTGTGTCGGACATTGCGTGACGGCGCGATACAACGTAAATATGCATAAACAATGTCACGCTCCAAACGAGTTCTACAAAACACTCAACACAGCATCATCGTCACAACGCTTCAGCCGGCTGGGCAATGGCTACCTCTTCTGCTGCTATCGTTTGTATAAGTATGCCAGTTTCATAAATTGTTTCTCGGGATTACAAACGTGCCATCTCATTTTCCAGTATTCTAATTGCCATGTTATTTAAGCCTAAATTAGGCGCTATGAAAAAATTATGTAAGTAGGTTATACGAGTATTTGCTGACATATCGCATATCTATTGATACAATATTGATAACAATATTTGCTGACAAGAACCCTCCTGTATGATGTACACCAACTAAAATCTGAAAGTTTCTGTAGCTTGCGCAACTTGACAAAACCTGCGTGTGTCAACTTGTATGGAGTATTTATAAAATCCGCTTGCAAAAGTTTTATTTCTAATGGACATATAACTTAATACCTTTTACCTTTATTTTGGTATTGGCATCATTAAACACACTGTAGTATCTCCAGTTCAAGGTACACCCAGTGCCGGATAGCCATATAGCAGAATTGCAGCGATTGGGCTATGGGCTCCGCGCCTATAGACTCTCATGCATGGAAGTGGACCACGATACTGGCAAAGAAGGATGCAAGTAGAATAAATGCAGTAGAAATGTGATCTTTTAGATGAATGTATGATAAATCTGTGTATGATAGTGTCTAATGTAAATATAAGAAGTGAATGTAGTGCAAAATAAAATGTTATGAACAAAAAAATCAAAGAGCTATAAAATGATTTGGACACATGGAAAAATGAATGATGAAAAAACGGTGAAGAAAGTATATGTTAACGATGTAAATGGAACAGAAAATAGCGGAAGATCTAGGAAAAGTGTCAGGATCAAATAAATAAATATTAAATGTCGGCCGCGAAATGGACGTGCGTCTTTTATACGATCTACGAATTTTAAGGAATCGAGAGAAGAATATCAGGGAAAAAAAATGTGCGGCCCATTTAGGATTTTGATTTTTTTATTTTTTTTTTCAAATTAAATCAGTTTATTTACTCAAAATAATTACACACAGCAAAAATGTTTAAGGCATCTATTGAGTACAGGTAAAATATTATATACATACAACATAATACCAGGAACGCATTAGTGATGGTTCGACATTAAGAAGACAAGATAAGAGTATTTGTCCCCTGTACGTACTTTCATTAATTTGAAAGACGTCGATCTCCGAGGAGACCGCGTCCAGCCTACCCCTTCGGAGAGACGCCGTGATGGTTAGTTAGTTGGCGTCGTGTGGCCCCGCGCTGATTTAATCCGGCACTGGCTACTCATGGACGCAGTGATTAACGATTACAATTTAAACAATTTTACAACTTCCATGTTTTTTGTTTAACTTTACAAAATTCAATGACTTTGAGTTTTATTATTTTTACGTAAATTTACGTGTACGTTCATATTTTTGTGTAGTATATGAATTATATAATTAACAAGGCAAATTTTCCCCGTTTTTGTAAAAGTAACTAAAAATAATCATTGTTATTAAATATAATAAATATCCGGATACGCAATACTCGGTATTCATTTGTGACGCGTTTTTGTGGCAACTTAAAAAAATATATTTTATCATTAGTTGTTACATGTTAATGTAATGTTATAGCATATCTTCATTACCACTGTTAGCGAACATGTAAAACTTAACTCTTACAATTAGTACATACGTACATATATCTATTATTATTATAATATTCCTAGTATAAGTCACAACACGTCACACGCATCCATTGTTCCATATCATACAACATATCTTCATACAACTTTAAGTGTCTAAGTAACTTGATTAAATATTTAGTTTCTTCATCTTTTTTGCTATATACCTAGTTGGGTAGGAGGTCTTCCACGGGTAAAAGTTCCGTGAGGCTGATTTTGAAGTGTGATATAGGGATGTCGAATATTAAGCGAAGACTGAGAAATCAACGCGCGTCCTTGACACGATATACAAATGTTGAGGAAGCGAGATAAAAATGTCAGGAAAGAACATAATTTTTTTCTGCCTTCCAATTCGGGGAGACGACGTGATGGTGAGCTAGTTTTTTCGTGTCGCCTCCAATGGCGCGGTTGCGACGTGTTCAATAAACTGGCTTGATTATTACTCGAATCCAGTAAACCTGACATCGCTGACTCGTTGAATTCGAGTCCTTTTGTTGAATTTCAGCAACGTTTCCGAATCTGTGTCAGTTATTTACAATATACAATCATTGGACATTGCATAACCCACCACATTTTGCAACTTTCCTATTGTTGACCATGCCGAATGGGTTCGAGTGTGCGCGGATACGGAGTCAGGCCAATTGTTGTGGCCACGCTTCGATGTTAATTTGTTTTATTCTATCATAGGTCCATTTTCTTATTTGAATACAGCGATGTGTCTGATATACCAAGGTTCTTGACACCGTTGGCCGTAATTAGTGATGTGTGTAATACTTCCCAACTGGAAGGGACAGTAAATATACTTGACCAGAAAGCGTGGAAAATATTGAACTGCATTATATAAGTTACATAACATTATTAAGATATCAAATAGAATGCGTTTTTATTCAATATTCCTAACACCTTTGAAATGCTATCTTAATTGTTTATTTCTATTTATAAACTGGTATTATTTTGAATATATTCATAAATTTCAAAAGAAAAATATATAGATAATTTGATTTGCGATATCCACATATATATTATGTATAAGTATGTGATACAAAATTTACGGACTTGTGTATGAATATTTAAATACAATACTTAAGTAAAAATTTCGATATTTTCCAAGATTTTAGATATTTTTAAGACATTGATGAGGGTCATCGATGACCCGTATCAAGTAGATTGACAACTGAATCTGGCAAATAGAAAAAAAAATCACTAAAATATTTTTGATCTTCTATATGGATACAACGTATTGGTTTACAAAAAGCCCCATTCGTTCCCTCCACTTAGTCGGTTCTTCAGCCATTCTTTTGATCTCTGTATTGCTGTCACAGTGCGTGTCTCTTATCACTTGTTTCGTGTAGTCGTCTCTTGGGCGACCTCTGCCATTTCTGCCTTCAACTATTCCCTCTGCGATAGTAATAAGCCGGCCCGGATGCTTGATGTTATGGCCTATTCAGTTTACTCGTTGCTGGGCAATCTTTTTGCATTTGACTCGTTTCTCCGGCCCTTCTCAATACCTCGCTGTTTTGGAAGTGTTCCGACCATTGGATACCCATCATGCGTCTTTAGCACCACATTTCGAAAGCAGTTAGACGTCTGCATTCACTCTGGCCAATGTCCATGTTTCACAGCCATACAGCAACACACTCCATACAATGATTTCTAATTATAGATAACGATTCAATAACTTTTTACTAACTTAATCATCACGCCGTTTCCCCGGAGGGGTAGGCAGAGAGGATGGACCACCATACCGTTCTGCCCTGAAATACGTCTCTTGTTCCTCCACATTTATACATAGTAACATGAACGTTCGTCGATTTTTCCGACATTGAATGTGGCCGCCTTTCAGAATTTGATTAATTTGGTCATGCCATGCTTTCCTTGGTCTTCCAAGACTTTTCTTTTCACTCACACTGCTTTTATACGACATTTTAACCATTTTTCTCGTCCTTTCGTTCCATATTTCCAAACCATCGGAGGGATCATTTTTTAAATTTTACTTATGATTCAATCATCTGCCTTCCATTTCTTCTTTATTAAGTCGTTCGGTATTCTATCATATATCGTTTTCCCGCACATTCTTCTCATTGATCTCAGTGATCTCATCAACAACTTTTTAATCGATGAATCATTGAAAATTATTCAGAATAACATGAACATTACAATACAAATTTTAGCTTAACACCGTGAGTTGAACTAGCCAAGTTAACTAACGCATGTTATATATAATTCTAGGTTCTTGCACTAAGATTTAATTTTTTTTGGTTAGTTTATATCGTTCTCCCGATGATGAAGGTGTAAGCCTTCGAAACATGTCGAGAAAAATAAACTCAAAAGTGGAGGGGTTTTAATTCATAAAAATTCGTCAAAATTGTTTTCTATTTAGAACAAAAAAAAATGATTCGCAGAGAATCTATCCCACGCCCCATGGATTACGAATTCTAAACCCAAGAAAACTAACCGAATAAAACCAAAACTCAGTTTGACATAGAAACGTTTTCCGAGGAATTCATTTTATTAATAAACAAATAATAAATGTGTTAATAGAATTTTTTTAAATCGTTAACGTACATGATAAAAATAACTGCTTAGAAATATTTTGAGTTTGGATTAAGCATACCCAAAATTTTAAATAGTACCGAATTTGCAACAGCTACCCTAAGTTATTTATCAACCTCGATGTGTTCCATCTGCACGAACGAAAAATGTCGGAGCAATCTTTCGGCGTGAAGGCCGTACCACACTGTTTGAAACAAGCTCTCCACAGGGGTGACCTTGGTGGAGAGCTGTGGAGCCCACGGTTGGTGTAGCGTCCACATACTGTTGTTAACAAGCTCTCCACATGTGGATTGCGTGTTTAAACGGTGGATCCACACGCATACTATGCGCGTCCGTCCACAAAGTTTGTTGAAGGTCAAACGAATTTTGGTTTCAAACAAGTGTCTACACAGTTTTAAACCGCCGGTGGAGAGCTTGTTTAAAACAGTGTGGCACGGCTTTCAATGAAACTATTTTTTTTATTAATCTCTTTAAAATATGAGTACTTTTATCTGAATTAAGTTTCATTTCGATATTTATTCAGTAGTTTGTTCTGTCAATTCTTATATATTTGCGGTAGCATGCAATTGGCCTTATTTTATTGTTTAATCGTATATCATAAGTATTACAATCTCTGTTTGTAGTCAACTTAATGTTGTCATCGCAATCAAAAACCTATCCAAAACGATAGAATGACAGTGCACAATCGACCCTTATGTATGGAAGCGAAGCATGGAACTGGCAAAAGAAGGATGAAAGTAGAATAAATTCCGTAGAAATTGAGATCTCTTAGACGAATGTGTGGATACTTTGTGTATGATGGAGTGTCGAATGAAAATATAAGAAGTGAATGCGGTGTGAATGATAGTGTTATGAACAAAATAATGAAAGGATCATTAAGATGGTTTGGACATATGGAAAGAATGAATGAAGAAAGAATGGTAATTTTTTTTATATGTTAACGATGTAAATGGAACCAAAAATAAAGGAAGACCGAGGAACACGTGGCACGATCAAATAAATCAAATATTGAATGTTGGCCATGTCGGAGTCGGAGAAGTCGACGCACGTGCATGAAAAGATGTATGAATGTTGAGGAAGCGAGAGAAATATGTCAGGAAAGAAAAGTGTGGCAGTCCATGTTGAATACGTTTACGTTCTATTTTAAAAAGCGTTTTATTTTTGCCGAATTTGTGAGAGGGAAGAAAAAGGGAAAGGAATGTGAGAGGAGCTGACTAGCTCTTCGTGATGGTGACGACAGCGTGATGTTTACTTCACAATAATAAGGTGATCACACGATGACGCGGTGGAATGAAACAAAATCGACAAAAGATCATTATGATAGGAAAAACGAAAGCATTAACGATTAAGACAAATTGATTAAATGCACGAACCTTCACTTGTTTATTGAATTTTAGAAACATTATATTGATTAATGAAGTACTTTGAATGGTTTATATTATAAGTGGACAGTAGAAATAATTAAGGGTTTTACATAAGAAAAATCTTAAGTATCATAAAAGCCAAAAAAGTGTTATTGATCCCAATTGGTGTTAAAGATAAATACCAATAACTGTGAAAATGCAATGACTGAATAATACATGCAGTTCAAATAAGTGATTTTACATTTTTATTTATTTTATGTTAATAACTTTGTAATAACTACCCATCAATTCTCTTCAGTATGCCATTTCTATTTATTTAGATTATTGAAATTTTCGTATTGTAAGATTATTTTAAATTATGTTTAAAACGATTATGACAGATTACGTCAGCGATTCTGCATTCTATATGTAAATTGTTTGTGCATATCGTTAAATATGTTTATGTACTAATAATTAGTGATATGTAGGTGAAAATAACCGTGTGTGAACTCTTGTTCTTACGTTAAAAGTTATATTTCTTTGGCGTAACAAATAAGAAAAAAACATATCTAAAGCTTTTAAACATGAGTTTTGTCACTACACAATATGAGAAAAATGAATTTATTATTTATATTGATGGCTAACCTCATCATATAACTTTATAAAACATGATTTGTATTAGTAATATTCGAATTATGGGACTAACTTCATTCAGGTATCATTTCATGACAAGTTTTTGCTATACAAGAGTTGGCACGCTTGAAATGTTTCATATTTTGATTATCTGAGAGTTTTCTCAGAAATTTATCTTTTATGATATTTTTATAATTCTGTCTACAAATTGAATGTCCCATTTCGTACTATTATTACTAACTAACTAACTAACTAACCATCACGCCGTCTCCCCGAAGGGGTAGGCAGAAAGAATGGACTGCCACACTTTTCTTTCCTGACATATTTCTCTCGCTTCCTCAACATTCATACATCGTGTCATGCACGCGCGTCGATTTCTCTGACTCCTCACATGACATTCAATATTTGATTTATTTGATCGTGCCACGTTTTCCTCGGTCTTCCTCTATTTCTGGTTCCATTTACATCATTAAAATATATTTTTTTTACCATTCTTTCTTCATTCATTCTTTCCATATGTCCAAACCATCTTAATGATCCTTTCATTATTTTGTTCATGACACCATCATTCACACCGCATTCACTTCTTATATTTTCATTCGGCACTCTATCATACACAGAGTATCCACACATTCTTCTAAGAGATCTCATTTCAACTGCATTTATTCTACTTTCATCCTTCCTTTGCCAGTTCCATGCTTCGCTTCCATACATAAGGGTCGGTAGAAGAACACCATTGTGCACTACCATTCTAGCTTTTTTGGATAGGTTTTTGTTTGCGATGACAACTTTAAGTGCACCATTCACTTTGTTGCCTGCCCCAACCCTTCTTTCAATATCCCTCTCCACTCGCCCATCTCTTGTAAACATACTACCTAAATACACGAACTCAACTACTTGCTCCAAATTTTCACCATTCACGCTAATGTTGCAGACTGTCATGGTTTCTTCCTTTTCAAAAATCATTACCTTGGACTTATTAACATTCATCATCAGATCATTTCGCATGCATACCTCATACATACAATTCACCAGGACTTGTAGTTCATGCTCGTTGTCAGCAAGTAGGACAGCGTCATCCGCATACAAGAGACAGCTTACTGACACTCCGCTCATTTTGGCACCTACATCCAACCCTTTCAGCTCTCTCATACAATTGTCCATATACAGATTAAATAACCACGGGGACATTACGCAACCTTGTTTGACACCTTTATTGATATCAAACCAGGCTGTAAGATCTCCATTTACTCTGACACTAGCAGTGCTTTCCGTGTATAGCGACTTAATGGCCGTGATCAGTTTTGTACTTATTCCATATTCAGACAATATTTTCCACAACTTTTCTCTATTAACGTAATCATATGCTTTTTGTAAGTCGACAAATGCACAGAAAAGTTTGCGATTTTTGGCCAGAAACTTCTCTGTCAATGTACGAAGTCCAAAAATTTGATCCATACATCCTCTGCCATTCATAAAGGCACCTTGCACATCCCAAACTTTGTCACTCGTCAATTTTCTTACTCTTTCTATTAAAATTCTGCCATAGACTTTACCAACGACACTCAAAAGACTAATAGCTCTGTGGTTTCCACATTCCATACGCGATCCTTTTCCTTTGTACAGGGGCATAATTACTGCTCTCCTCCAGTCTAGCGGCGTATATCCCTCCTCCAAGCACTGGTTAAATAACTTACATAACCATGTAGAAACCACTTCGCCACCGCTTTTAATAAAGTCTATGGCAATACAATCAAACCCAACAGCTTTTCCACTTTTCATTGCACTCACGGATCTTTTCATCTCATTCGTACTTATTTTTTCAATATTATCATTCATAGGTCCCGCACTCGCACTAGCTGTCATATTTTCGATCACGCTTGTATCACCACCATACATCTCCTTAAAATATTCCATCCATCTTTCTTGTATGATCTTACTCTCCGTTAACATTCTTCCCTCGTTGTCTAAAATTGCTTTCACACATCCACTATCAGGAGGATTTCGGGCTTTTTTAACTTCTTTCCAAAACATTTTTAAATTTGCTTGGAAGTTGTTTGTCATTTTGAGCCCTTCTTCCTCCTTCAGCTTTTCTTTCCGCGCTTTCACTACCGACTTCACTCTCTTCTTGCATACCTTATACAAATCTTTTGCTCTTTCATACTTAACTCTGTCATTCTTATTTATCGACAACATATTCAACCAAGCATCTTTCTTCTCTTTAACAGCAATCTTTACGTCATCATTCCACCATGCATCCCCTTTCTTTCTTCCTTGTACACACACACCACACGATTCTTTCGCTGATTCACACAAACTCTCCTTCAAGTATTTCCAGGTCTCGTCAATACTCAACTCACTTACATCCCGCTCACTCAATCTATCTTTCACTTTTCTTACGAAATTATTTCTTACGTCATTGTTTTGCAGTTTTTCAACTTTGACTCTAGTCGGTGCGGCTACTGTTTTGCTTCTTCTGGTTCGCCATCCCCGGAATAAGATCACTTTTGCCACTACTAAAAAATGATCCGTTTCCAGTTCGGCTCCCCTGAAGACCCTTGAATCAACAGTATCCGCCCGTAATCTAGAGTCTACAATGACGTAATCTATAATGGACCTTTCAAATCCTCTTTCCCAAGTATAGAGATGGATTCTCTTATGATCGAAGATGGTATTTGATACAAAGAGACCCCATTCTATACACAACTCAAGCAGTCTCCTTCCATTATCATTTATTCGTCTATCACCAAACGTACCCAGACATTCCTCGTACCCACTCCTACGGATTCCCACCCAACCGTTCATATCACCTGCTATTATCAATCTTTCGTTTTCACTCTTACACACCAATGTCTCTCTCACTTTGTCCCAAAACTCATCTTTACTCGCCTCATTTTCGTTGTTACCAGGGGCGTATCCAATTAAAAGGAAAACTCTTGTTAACCCGATCTTGAAGCGAATCCACATGAGTCTTGGGCTAACACATTTATAACCTTTCATACATTCTACCATCCTTGGAGCTAGCACTGCCGCCACGCCTTGGCATGCTCTGTGGTCATTCGGCACACCCGACCACAGAACAAGCTTATCCGCATGCTCCAAGGAACCACACTCTTTCATCATACATTCAGTCACACATAAAACATCTAAACACTTTTTATCCATTTCTGCACACATCTCATTCAACTTTCCTTCCATACCTCCCCTTATATTCCATGTACCGATGCGGCACTCCACCCTTCTCTGTTCGCCCCTGCGGGAGATGCGGTGTGATGGGTTGCGGACCTCATCGCCACCAGTAGGCATCACCCGCACACACTTAAATGCTAAATCATTTACAAACTATATCTTAAATAAAATTCAATTATATAAAATAAATAAATAAAATAAAATAAATCATAAAATAAAAATAACAAAATATAACACATAAAAAAAAAAAAAAAAGTTATAACACATAAGCTATTTTCTATTATTATGTATTATAAATATGAGTTCCTTCTCTAACACGGTTGATTTAGGAATGTGTGTGATGTGTGCAACACGTAAACGGTATCCTCATTCACGAAAGCATATTATAAAGCATATTATATTGTAGCTTATGGTATTTCATTTCATATGCACACAATTTCAGTGTTGAGTATCCAACAAGTTCAATTAAAAGGCGAATGAAGGGAGTGATGAGTATGCAACAAGTTCAATAAAAACGTGAATCGTCGGTCACAGTTTGTGATGAGTATCCAAGTTCAATGAAAACGTGAACGTTTGAGTGATGAGTATGCAACTAGTTCAGTTAAAGTGAATATGTGAATATGTGAGTGATGAGTATCCAACAAGTTCAAATAAAACGTGAATCGCCGATCACAATGTAGTGAGTTCGTTGTTCCTAGACGCAGCTAAACATCACGATATATTAGTTTCAACAGCAAGCGTAATTTATTTGGAATTTTATCGAAGTATTTAAAAAGCATTACAAGAGCTGGGCTGTTATTATTGCTGAGCGCGTACCGTCGATCAAGTTCGGGGATATTGATGTACGCAAAATATTCATTATTTATGACTTTGTTCTTCGCGGTTTCGCGTATTTACTGTCTATAATGCAATAATAATAAAAGACTGTTTTAAAGTCTTATGAAAACACCGTGTTAAAGAAATATGTCTTAAAATTGTGAAGTGTTTGAAAATAATCAATTTAATATTTTATTTTTTGGAAACATTAAAATACTTTAACAGTTTACACACTGGATACTCGAAACACGGTTATATTATCACAATTTATTATTTCTATGAAAGTGTAGCGACGGCTGTTTCAGTTGATTCAGTTCATTATAACACCCGATGATGTTAATATGTGTTGGCGAAATAACTTGGGAACTTTTTTTGAAATGAAATTAATAAATTATGGTTTTATTACAATATTTCATATAACTAACTAACTAACTAACCATCACGCCGTCTCCCCGAAAGGGTAGGCAGAAAGAATGGACTGCCACACTTTAATCGATGCGGCACTCCATCCTTCTCTTTTCGCCATCGCGAGAGACGCGGTGTGATGGGTTGCGAACCTCATCGCCACCAAAAGGCATCTCCCGCGCACACTTCGATCGTTCAACGTCCTTATAATAAATCAAAAACAAATTATATAAAATACAATGTACAATGATATAAAATAAAATAACATATAAAAATAATTTAACACTTAATGTTATTTTAGATGGTGCACTTGTCGTCAGCTGGACGATCCGGACATTTGTGTTTATTTAATTTTTATTCCACGTTATCCACTGTTTTTTTTTTAATTTACTGTAATTAGGCACTTAAAACCATTCAACACCAGCAAGAACTTAAAAATATTATTGAAGAATTTATTCAAATTGTCATAATATTTCATATTATGATACGAATTTAAGCCTTTATGTTTTTTTAATCAAAAATATCAATTTAAAAGTTTTTGTTTGTATTTGAATTGATTTGTATTTCTTTATACCAGATTTCAGAAAATATTGCATTGTAGTATTATAGAATACGTGGAGACTATTTTCAATAAAAAATTGAAAAGTGTGTTAACTTCAAAATTATTCTTCAGAGTTTAAATTAAATAATAATCATAAATTATACATAGGAATAATACTTGAATGTAATCTCTAATAGTTCTTGCAATTACCACATTTTCCATTGGGCAATCTAATTAAGAAATGCAAAAACTCGTCCGAGAGAAGCAACTATTGGATGGTTCATTTCATATTTACAAACAATAAAATAAACATAATGTTCAACATGAACTACAGATTTGATTAATATTTATCCATAAATGAATTATTTACTTGGTTTCTACTATGTTCGCCATCATAGTTAATTCACAATTGAATAAAATTGTATTTTCAAAACACTTGTTTCAATCTTCACAAATATACTCGTATTATGTTTTGGATGGTACTTATCTGTACGTTGTATAAATTATATGTTGAATTTTGCACACTGATGAAGGATACTTACCATCCAACACATATTTTAGAAGTTGTAAAAATTATTAGAAATAAAATGTATGTACACATTTTTTTTCCTTAAGTTGTATTAATATTTACTATGTGTTATACAATATTTTAATGTATTATTATTGTATAAATATACTGACAAACAATCTATACAAAATATACAATAGAATACAATAATTTGAGATGCTAGTCTCTGTCGTAGTATATATAAAAATGAAACGTGTTTTTTTTTGTGCTTAAAATTCAATATTCTGATCATCACGATTTCGACTTCCGCGCCATTTATCACAACCAGCATTGTGGGTAACTTGTATACACAACTTAATGGCGTTTTTCTCAGCGATACGGCAGCGGTGAAAGCTATTTAGTCGGCAGTATAATTTTTATTACGGAATATTGTATAAATCCATTAGGAATGTGTGCTCTCTGGTAACAACTTTACGAGTCTAATGTAATTTCAACGCTCCTGTGCTGAGTATTACCCGCCTATAGTGTCTTTGGTAAAATCATACTTATCGAGCTGGTAGAGTTTTCAGGAATCATCAATTTGTCACGTGATATAGAGTCCCTATGTGTGGAGATATTCGCTAATGTTGAAGAGGTTTCAGAAAATATTTTTAAGGTATGTGAGAGATTTGCATAGCTATCCGTTGCTTTATCCCACCTCTTCGAGATCCCAAGAACCGATAGTTATCAGATAAGAAGGAATTCAAACTAACCCATTTCTATTAGACTTGGTAGGAGGGTTTTTCGATGACTCCTCCATCTGGAAGAGTATCTATTATGTTCCGGAAGCTTATCTTCAATAGAACATACTGTTTTATCTCATAACATACAGACACATCCTGCCTCTGATGTTTCCGGTAGGAAGCAATCAAACTGCAGATGATTGCTTCTGAGATCGGTATATTTCAAGTTGATGAAACAATGCTCAAGAGGAGAATACTTAGAGAGTATTCACCCTCTTATTAATAAGCTTCAAGGTCGACCCATTCTTCCAAATTGACAATTTAAATGTCTGCATGTATATTTGTAATGTCCATTAGAAAAAAATAAAAATATAATATTCAAAATTATCTTTATTATGTTGTATTAAATTACTAATAAATTCTTCAAGCTAAAAAGTAAAAGTAACGTTTTCAAAAATATTAATTAGTGTATAATATATCAAAATAACCAATATGAAGACAAAAAACTGTTAATGTATTTTTTCACAATTGTATTTTATTTTACGCGACAGCTGTTTCATCAACCAATGTTGAAACAGCTGTCGTGTAAAATAAAATACAATTGTGATACAAAAAAACAAAATTTATTTATTAACAGTTCAAAATGTTAAGGTATCATAGTGTTTCGGCCAAAACAATGGACTAATATTAAGACATGTTAGTTTAACAGACTGCGACTTTCTATTTTCGTGTGTTGATTATAATCCTTTAAAATCGTTTTATTATTTTTTCCCTGTAAAGTGCTTCTTAAGCCACTATTATTTTTTTTACAAATGGTGGGATAGAAATATACTAATTTTAAAGTCTCAAACATTTAAAATATACAATTTCACTGCATTTTGAATAGCTTTTATTTTGAATGATTCATGAGTTAATGCATAGCATACATTCAATAACATAGATAAGACACATTCTTCTAGTCTACTTAAAAATATTCAATGTTAATGTTAAGATGGTCATCAGGTTTAATTGAAAATACAGATTTTTGAAGAAATAATATTCTTTGAACAATTGCTTTACAAAAGAACTTTAAACCTCTCCCGGATTCGGATATTCGGGAGGTAAATCAATTTATTTTCTTGATATATTACTATAGCTAGTTACAAGTAGAATAATGCTCAAGGGTAAAAAAGTTATTTTAAATATCGCACGCTTAATAGAACACTGGCTTAACTCAAAAAAGTAAGTTTTGCCCAATCTGACATGAGTCGGTGTTTTAACAAAAACAGTCGAAAAACACGTACGAATGAAGAAGACCAATATAGTGTAATGGAGGTCAATTGGCGGAATTTTGACTTAATTTTGAATTTTTTAAACGATGGATAGCGCTAACACAAACCTCTAAAGCCAATTATGACCTACACCATAATCGGTCAGTTTACCATTAAGAGTGCGATATACGAGTATAGATATCAATTTTACATTCCTTTAAGTGCACATTTTTTTTAAGTCGATCTGGTTTGTCCCTCAAGTAATGTAAATATTAATATAAATGATATTAAAAAGATAATATACTAGAACAGGGTTGAATTATAATATTATCCCAGTAATCAATATCATATATATCAAATTTTTATGAGTTAGTTCACATTAGTTACAAAGTAAATCTCCATTAGTTATTGTGAGTATAATAATGCGTTAGAAAGTAATCATAGTTATAAGAATTTGTTTAAATAAAAATATACAATGAAAAGGAAATATTATCGTACTTAATTTTTCCGTTTCGTTCTTTTCTGTTATGCATTAATTTCCTAGAAAGTTCATTATCTCACGCATCGACAACGGTAACACACTGTATTCTTTGGAGTTAAAAAAGAAAATGGATGGCTTGGATAAAAAAAATATTGGTTCTTTATTGTTTCTTGAATAATGATGTAAAACTCCATATTAAATAATTTACACGAATGTAAACAATTGTTTTATAGACTTTCATATTTCTAAGTCAATTCAACATTTGATAATGGCTTAGGCGAGACATGTCATGTACATAAAATATAATAAAACTTCTAGATAACAGACGCTTTCATTCGTATTGATTATTATTATTATTATTATTATTTTGAATCGCTCTTTACATCATGACAGCGTGAGCCAAATCAATGTAAAGGGCTATCATATTGATTCTCATGACATGTGACAGGTAGCTAATCTATCGCCATTTTGTACATAAAATACATGTTATCTAGTATTTACGTGTCATTTGTACATAAAATACATGTCACCAGTATGACATTCGAACCCGAGACCTTCGGACACTTACCACTCGGTCACGAAGGTCGTCGAATTAAATGAATATTACTTTAAAATTCTTTCCACATGATGTTTCTATGTCATGTTTGATGATTTAAAACCCAGTTTTCCATTTTTCAGTTTATTTTCTCAACGATCAATAGTAGAGAAAGAGTATTTTAATTCATAAAAAATATCAATATTTAAAATTCCATAGTTTTAACGCCTAAAACGTATCAATACTATTTAAATTATGTTGCTGACGTGTAAATATTAAAAAAAATATACATAAAGACTAAATGAAAACATAAAAGCAAAAGTTATTCGATACAAGGAATTTGATTTGATACTTTTTTTACAAATAACTACATCTCTTTTTATTATTAAATCTCGCCTGTCTGGGTGAGCACAAGTTTGTGTTCGAAAAGCTTTTTTTTTAAATACAAATGTTTTGATTACTCGCGTGTTTTACTGGTGGTATCGTGTACATAAAGTACATGTTATCTAGTCAGAGCATGGCCATATCTCTTCTACTACCCCAAATGCGCTTAGAATGCCAAACGATTACGTGCTTATAGTAACAAATACTTTATTGTGAGTAATGTACTCGTAGTTTCTCCTACGGGACTCAGAGGAAAGTAACTATAATATAAACATTTAAACATACAATCAAGAAATGGGGTTGTAAATGAATTATACATTATGATTTTTATTATTTGTATAAATAATATAGGGATGGTGCACTTGAAGTTGTCATCGCAAACAAAAACCTATCCAAAAAAGCTAGAATGGCAGTGCACAATGGTGTTCTTATACCGACCCTTATGTATGGAAGCGAAGTATGGAACTGGCCAAAGAAGGATGAAAGTAGAATAAGTGCAGTAGAAATGAGATCTCTTAGACGAATGTGTGGATACCCTGTGTATGATAGAGTGTCGAATGAAAATATAAGAAGTGAATGCGGTGCGAATGATGGTGTTATGAATAAAATAATGAAAGGATCATTAAGATGGTTTCGACACATGGAACGAATAAATGAAGAAAGAATGTTAAAAAAATTATATGTTTACGATGTAATGGAACCATGTGAGGAGTCAGAGAAATCGACGCGCGTGCATGACACGATGTATGAATGTTGAGGAAGCGAGAGAAATATGTCTGGAAAGAAAAATGTGGCAGTCAATTCTTTCTGCCTACCCCTTCGGCGAGACGGCGTGATGGTTAGTTAGTTAGTTAGTTGATATAGGGATTTTGTGTAAAAGGAAAAAATGCATATATTGTTTACAGAATACTAGTTAAATATTAAATTATAAAACTTTGTGAAAGCAATGAATAATCTCCATATTAATTTAATCACACTAATCTATCATTTTTACAATCACAATACAAACGTATAGAATCTTCTTCTCCTGGTACCGTGTCAGGTCTCCCAACGTTTGCAATCACTGCAGTGAAATCATTTTTATCCTGCGCCGCTTGGCACAGGTTCTCCACTTTCCTATCCACTATCTTACATATCGCAGCCAGGACAACTGCCTTCTGCCAACTTCCCATCAACTCCATGCCAACTTCAACGTCCTCATTTGCCCATGATTATCAGGCGAAGGGGATGGTATCTTAACACAACCCAAATATGAACCCTTTCTAATCTTTTATTCTCATAAATAGAATACTATTGATAAATTAAACACGTGATTTTATTTACTAACTGTGGAACAATTATGACTATTTTTATTTATTTATTTATCCTTTATATTGTATAATAGTAAGATTGGCAAGCGGTATTAACCCTTACCACTCCTATGTCGAATGCCAGCCGACATCGCTATATGTACGCTTCAATTCAGTTGTCGGCTGGCGGCTGACAAGATAAGACTTACGCGTGCGGTGTATTTTCGCGCATAAAACTTGACTTTTTTGTGATTATTGGTTAAAAAAACATTTAATTCAACTTTTTAATAAGATTTTGACTCAAATTTTTAATTGTATCTCAATAGAGACGAAGACGTAAACTGGAAACTGAACATGGATGATCAAGGTGTTTACAGGACTTATGACCTGTCATTGGTTGGGTTAAGCGCACGCTTTATGTATCAAGATTTTGACTGTTAGTTGTATCAAGATTTTGACTGTTTTTCGTTTTTATTTTACTATAAAATAATCCTTGCAAATTCACATAACCTAAAATGGCGGGAATTCGCCTGATTCGTCATGCAGAGGAGCGATTAGAGTACAAGCCCCACTTCATTGCGAAATTGGACAAAGATTCTAAAGACTGTACTGTGTGCAGTAACAGAAAGATTCCAGGGGGAAGACGGGAAACAGTGTGGTTTTGTGAGACCTGTTCCAGAAAACCTGGTCTCCATCCTGGAGATTGTTTTAAAAAGTACCAAACTTTGCAAAACTATAAGTAGTCCATAATGTTTTCTGTAAATTGTTTTTTATTTGAAGAATAAATCATTAAAATGAATTTATAACGATTTTTTTTGTAACTATCTATCAATAAAAATATTTTGACATTATTTAAATTAGAGTTGGATGACAAACAATATAAAAAACTAATGAAGTGGTAAGGGTTAAAATGTAATTTAAATGAATGAAAATATACATTATGGGGAAATGCATTGTGTGAATTTGTTTGAGAATTCCCTTACCCATCCTGACTCGTCTATTGTCTAATGCACCGGACGTACACTCCGAAGTGAAGTGAAAGGAAGTGATCGGACGGACGGGACGCCCAGACACGCGGGATAGGAGATAAAACAACAGGAGGGCGAGCACAAAGCAAGTGCAGCCATGGTACTTGGTTCGATGTTACAGAAACTACTTTCTAGTAAGTAAATGTAGGTCGTTACACCACAAACGTTATTTATTATGTACAGGGTGAATGACTTCTTCTTCTTCTTCGTTTAATAGATCTGACGATCTGTGACACAGAAATCATGTCTCGGTTGATGATGAGGTCCAGCTGTCCCTCCATCTCTTAGGCGGGCTTCCAGGTGGGCGGTGTCCGGAGGGGATTTCATAAGCGACTGTATATGCAAGTCTGTCACCATCCATTCGGGCTACATGGTCCCTCCAGTATCTTCTTTTGAATCTTCTCCACAAAGAGCTATTAAATTACGGATAATTTATTATCAAGGATTTTGAATTATTTATTATCAATGAAATTCCAGTTAGGCTGTTTTAACTCTCAGGTGATTAGAATTGAATATTGTACGTATACTATTATTTAACATTGTTTTTGTATGATAATAGATCACCCTGTATTCATATAAATATGTTTAGTCGTAATTATTTTTTTAAAAATTTCCAAAACGAATATCGCTACATGAATATAGTTTCATTGTATCCATACTGGCTTTATCGCTTAAACTTTCTAGATGTGATTGTTTGATTCAAACAAATAAATGTCGTGTTTCGCTTAATATATCGTAAGTTTTTTTTTATTGAATGATATTTTAATATGAATATCATTCTATTAGATTGAATATTTGAGAGTACGTGGATACTAATATGCAGGTTATCGAGAACGACAAGTAAAAGCTATATAAAAGCATTTCGTACCTGAAATAAAATTTCTGTACCTGAGAGCTATTAAGTCTTAATTGATTTTTGGGCCGAAATGAGTAATGCTGGTCATGTCAGATTTTCATAATGTTTTGAATTCAAGTGCACGTCATAAGAGATATTTCTTACTATTCCATTATTGTGTTGGCGACAATATAATATGTACATTACTCATTTCGGAATTCAAAATAAACATGAATGAGGAATGTTTTATATAAATATTCTATATACGAATGCAAGAGAAACAATAATTTTTATTTCCCTGATTAGGAATTAATAAAAAAATTTAGTAGTTAGAAGTCTTTTTTTTTTGTTTTTTCCTTGTACACACAGGTCATTTGAACCCAATTACTGTATACAATTTATTTTAGCTATTATATTGATTCTCGTGACATGTGATAGGTAGCCAATCTATCGCCATTTTATTGTCAAGCGAATTCTACACCAGACCAATGACAGTGTGACAATCACACTGCCATTGCCGGGAATCGAACCCGGGACCTTCAGTATGGATGCTTTAAACACGAAGGTTGACTTTATAATTTTTTTTTTTATTCAGTAAGGGCAGCATACAGCGATATCAATATATTAAATTAGAAACATTAAGAAAAATAATAAATAAAGCCAATTACATGCTATCACGTGTGATTGTCACATACCATGCTACCACAAATATAATTATAATATTTTAACACAAATGAATGTCGAATATATTCGTAAATACATATTACATAAAAAAAACTTAAATTTTTACGTAATTAATATATGTTTTTTATTATGGCAATCATTTTCAAAAGATAAATTTAATTATGACACCTTATAAAATACAATTTATTTCCACTGAGAACTCTTTATCTTTTATAGAGCGTTGTTCAATACATTCAATTTATAAGGAGATTCTGTCTGACGAAAATGCAATATGACATATAGGAAAGTCGAGCCTAATAAATTATAGTTTAGTTTGCGATTCAATAAATTCAGTCGAGTCTCCTGCGCGCGGTGCATTCGAACACCAACGATACAACAGCGAGTAGATTATTTCCTGTATACAACGTAGAAAGTTGGTGTTTACATTGCGTTTTTTTTTTTGGCATACAACTTTTTTGCTGACAATTTTTTTACCGAAATTAATTTGATTTAGTGTTTTCATGACAGCAGAAGTCGATGACCCGATTATTTTTTGCTCAGACCTCTGTTTTCCGCTGCAAGTTTCACTTTGTATGCCCGACATTAGTTGACTTTGTGGGCGCTATGTTTTACTTCGCGTGAAGTCTGGCATTGACATGCTTATTTACAGATACACAATTTTTATGTTCTTCGGAGTCATGCTAGTTTTCTAAAGATGAGATATTATTCCGTAATCATTCTGTTCAATTTATATAAACAACAACAATTATTCGATTATAATCGGTCATTAGTCTGCTTACATATTAAATATGCTAAAATACAGTTAATAACGTAAATCATGTGTTCAACTAAGAATCTAATAAAGTGTATCGAATCTATAATATAATTATTTTATCTGAATTAAGATGAGTTATTACAAAAATAATTTAAAACACTTGTGTAGGTACTTTGTTTTTTGACAATCTTGTTTTATTTTATCGAACCAACAGTTTTTGCTCTTTGTGCTCTATGCTGTTATAAAAATAAGCTGTTTTTTTGGAACAACGAATACAATATATTTATTGTTTCTTGAACGGTAATGTAAAACTCTATATTAAATAATTAATACATACGAAAACGCCTGTTTTCTGGAAGATTTGTTATAATTTACAGGAATGACATGTTTCGCCTTTCTAAGGTATTTGATTATATCTTAGAAAGGCGGAACATGTAATTCCCATAAATTATAATAAAACTTTTAGAAAACAGACGTTTTTATTCGAATTAATTACAAATACAGTCATTTTCAACTAATAAATATTCCCAAAATTGACCCGTGTCCTAAAAATAAATTAATGAAGAGTTATTATAGTAAATTAGATGAATTCGAATTGATATTACAGTGAAAAAAAAAACAATCGAAATTCAATATATAAAAAATTGTTCCCAACCAAAAAATAAAGGTACGAGTACAGGCTTAAATTCAATTACTTATTTATTTCAAGCATATACTTAAACAAGTGAATAATGAGCAGCTTTCTTTTATTGATAAATTGCTCACTTATAGTAAAAATACAGCATCATTGTAATTTACTATTTGCACTTTATAATACTTAATAAAAGGTTGTGAAGAAATAATATCCACTTATCTAAAAAACGATCAGCTTTCGTATACTCGAAGTTCCGAAATTGCATCGTAACGTAAAATAATACCACGCGTAACGCAGGAAAATAAATTCTCTTTCACTTAAGAGCATCACCATGTACGTACATTACATGCTACATTTCAATAACTTTCGCTTACGAAAAGTACCTTCAATGTTTTTTGAAAGCATTTGCATAGTTATCAGTATCACGCAATGAACTCTACCTTCATATGCAAACGTATCAAACATATAATAACTGTATGGTATACGTAGTTCTTTCGGTTGTGAAGAAATGTTAAAAATTTAATACCACACGCTGTGTCTCTTGAGTATTGATGTAAAAATTCGCATTTGATACTTACTTACTTACTTAGACAGCCGTTGTCGTCCACTGCTGGACATAGGCCTCCCCCATACTTCTCCACGTATCCCTATCTTATCCACGTATCCTTTTCCAATCGCCAGCAATTCTTGTAATGTCATCGGACCATCGTGTGGGGGGTCTCCCTCTGTTTCGTTTGTATTCGCGGGGTCTCCACTCTACCACCCTTCTGGTCCATCTATCGTCTACCAATCTGGCAACATGTCCCGCAAATGACCATTTAAGCTTCGCTACCCTTGCTACGACATCTGTTACTCCCGACCTTCTACGTATTTTAGTATTTCTTATCCGGTCTGAGTGTTTCCTCTGTGCTACACGGAGTCTCCTTATGGTCGACTTGGTGAGGGTTAGCGTTTCTGCTCCATATGTCAGTACCGGAAGTACGCATTGATCATACGTTTTGCGTTCCCATTTGATATTTCCAACAAAGAATTGTATTTTTTTTTTAAATAACACATTTTTCATAAAGATTTAAAACCTTCATCATCGTTAGAAAGATATATACTGCAGTACATTGAATATAATATATGACACTACGCACATGCGTGATTTTGGATGTGATCATTGTTTTTTTTTTAATTACCGGAGTTACCTCCATCTTCAGGTGTAAATATACTTACACCTGAAGATGGAGGGAGAGATTATTATTACACCTGAAGATGGAGGTAACTCCGAAACATGTTGTGTAGTCTATAAATATAGTATAGTGGAATATTAAACAGTGTTTTCTTTTGAAAAATTCCAGTGTAATTACAATGGAATTCTACAGTGTTAACGCCTTAACTTTCAAGAAATTAATTATGGAATATCACCATTTTACAACTAATGCTAAAATAATGTTCATGTTTGCTTTTCATTAGCCATTTAGTACATTACAATAATTGTCGGAAACAAATATCCTTAATTAAGTTCGTAACATTGAAATTTGGAGCCGATTTTAATTTTATTATAAATCTTGCCGTGTGATTTTTTTTATATTCCAATACGTACTCCTTTTATGGTTTTAAGCTATTGAGAACTTAGTTTTCAATGATTTGTAAATTTGTTCATGTATACGGATGTTTATAATTACGTATTCTTCTTTGCTATCCTTCTTCCCTCCACTGCTGGATATAGGCCTCTTCCAATTTCCTCCACTCGTCTCTATCCTGCCCCCTTTGTATCCAAGATTTTCCAACCCCATTTGACAATATCATCGGTCCATATCATCGGTGGCCTTCCGACACTTCGCCTATTTGCCCATGGTCTCCAACTGAGTATCCTGGGTGCCCATCTGTTGCCACCCTGTCTAGCCAAGTGTCCAGCCCATTGCCATTTCAATTTTGCCACTCGGTCCATGACGTCAGCAACCCTGGTGCGGCGTCTGATTTCTTCTTTCCTTATGCGGTCACGCAAGCTCACACCAAGTATCTTTCTACCATGGACCTCTGTGTACACTTGAGCCTGTGGACACTTTTTGCTGTAAGTATTGCTGTATAATTTAGTAATGGATATAATTACCAGCAAAAGTAATATAATTTTTTAGCATTAATTACTTTTCTTCTTCATAAATTTGGAAATATTGTACATGATGATGCAAGAAACCAAGTAATCAGATTTGGGAGGTTCCTTATTCAGTGGACGTGAATCAAATCTACAAGTTTAATTTATTTCTGTTCATATTCAGTACGGTTGATTCTTGAAAGAAGTCTTATTAAATTTTATATCGTTAAAGCTAACGAGTAAAACGTGGCACGATCACATCAATCAAATATTAAATGACAGCCATGCGAGAAGTCGGATAAATCTACAAGCGTGCATTCCACGATCTATGAATGTTGAGGAAGCGAGAGTAGGATCGTAGAATATCAGGAATGGACCGTGTAGGGGTCCATTATTTCTGCCTACCACTATTTATTAATTCATTCAAATGGAACCGTACCTACTTGAGAATATTTTTAAAACAGAATTTAAACGTCAAAAGGAAATTTAAAATAATGCATCAGTTGTTTCAGAAAAATCTATTCTAATTGAGAAATATTTTTTTATTGAACTCTATATTTTCTTTATTATTTGTAATATATTTTGATATGTCTGCTGCAAGGTGGAGAAACGATAATAAATTCAATCATTCCCTTAGCTTCTTGCATAATCCAAACACAAGATATGGGTACTGGAATGCTACATATGATCTGTAAGTTAATAAAATATTGAATCATTTAAACCAAAATATTAACATTCAAACTCGATACTGAAACAATTGTTGTTATTCATTTACATATTCAATTAATATAAACACATGTATTGTGTGCAATATGCAATCTATACAACTGAGAAGGAGACATGATAAAATTTCATTGAATATTTTTATGCAATCGTTAAATAATTTTATGTGTGATGTTGTCCTTTGCACAAAGCTCCTTTTTAAATAAATTGGTACATGGATGCAGACCGTGACCCACACATATGTCCTGTTGGTATCAAGATTTCTCTCCGTTTTCGTAATCAGAATATTAATGTGATTGTAAACATTTGTCAGCACATCTTACACGAGGTCTCATTGTATTATAAAAGCTAGTCACTTTTACAGTAAACATACTTACTTCACTTTCAACAGTTAATGTAGTACACTGCTGAATATAGCCGTCCCATACTTTTCCACATTTTTCTATCTTGAATCCTTCGTATTAAGTCACCAGCAATTTTTCAAGTCATCTGACAATCATGTGGGGAGTCTCCACCTGTTTCTTTTATCCTCACGAAGTCTCCACTCCTTCACCCTTCTGGTCCATCTTTAATCTACCAATCTGGCATCATGTCCCGCATATGACCGTTACTCCCGACCTTCTACGTATTCCAATATTTTTTTATATTTAAGATAACGAATATATAGCAAAATTAATGCGAAATCTGCTGTTGTATTTGTTCAAGAATAGTGATATCCGGCTTCAATGTTGTTCCGGAGAAAATCTTGAAAATTTAAAACTGCCAGTTTTAAATGGGTATTTTAAATCTGGCGCCAACCATACGTACGTATCGTTCCGTGGAGCGGTGTTTGGAAAACACTAGCGTTAATAATACCGAGTGACAATAGAAATCAGCCCGCACGAGACAACGATACATCTTGTAATGGATAATGGATACAAATGGTTCAGAGTGGCGTTTGAAGAGAATATAAAACACAATGATATTTCCACAAATTATATTTCCCTGTACTTTGAATTGATTTGATTTGAAAACGCCTCCTTTTGTGGTGTCCTAGAACTGCGGCCAGAAACATATGACGTCCTCAACTTCAATGGAGGGACGACATTAAAGAGATCGTCCCTACAACATTGCCCAGGATCGACATACATGGAAGTCCAAGAGTGGACGGATATAAGTTGATGTTGTTAATAATGATGATGTATTCACAGTGGAGTAAATATATATGAGGCCAACTACTTTTGCTTACACAGAAACTTCGTTAAGGTATTATAAGAAGTGAAAAAAGATGTTATTATATTGCCAAGATGACAAGTGATATGATGGGTACAAGCGAAACGTGTTGGCTTCAAATGTAATAACCCTTACTATGGTTAATTATGAATTTTATTTATTATTTTTACTAAATACAAAGTGAGTGGTTAATATGAAAAAAAATATTTATTTTAATTAATTTAAATAATGTAAACTCATCATTATGAGCATGTGTCCGTCCACTTCTGGAAGTAGGTCTCCTCCATCTGCATGTATAAATAATCAAAACGAATGAAAACGTCAGTTTTCTAGAAGTTTTATTGTATTGTTTCGCCATTCTAAGGCATTATAAATGTGACAAAATTATAGACAGTTTATATACTCTAGAACATGGAGCAGAATATGGTAATTAACGAAAATTGATGTGACTTTATACAATTTTAACAATGAATTACGAGTATTTGGGTAGGTCCAGAAATATTGGGAAGTGTTTCTTGGAACTCATTAAGAAATTTTATGACAATGGTTACATAGTTAGGGGATACTAAATGATATTATATAAATCAAAAGTAAGTTATTTGAGGTAGGACGAAATAAAGTGTTTCTAAGAAAAACATATTTTTACAAATTGTTTACAAATGATTTCTCAATTTGTATGCGCTTTTCTGAGACAATGTTATAGTTTCAAACCCGTAAGATAAAACGTAGGATCGTAATGGAATAGGACGTAACAATCAAATATGTTCCGTTTATGGTTAATGGGGATAAACTACGTGAAACAATTGTCATTGAACATTTCCTCACACAAATAAAAAATGCACGAAATAAGGTAACCTTGCGTTCAAAATGAGGATTCCTGGAATTCATTCCGTCGCCACACAAAACATTTGACACTGACATATGACAAGGTGATTGATTTATTTTCCCAATGTTAAAAACAATGACTTGGCGTCATCGTTGCCTTAAGGATGCCACCGCACATATTAAACATCGTTCCCACCGGGCCCCTTGTACTCGTACCTCTCCGGTCTGGCCCCAGCCGATATGACAAGGCACACTCGATTCACACACGTTGACTGAAATGAGATCGCAATCTTCAAAAAGGATTACACGCAGATTTATTTTCAGTTTGTCATCATTTTTCATCACATGTGTAAATAAGGGATATACAATACTTACTGAACTTAATATGATGGATTATTTTTATAACATTCATTCATTAAACTGGTTTTGAGATAGTCTTTTTATGGTCTAGTATTTTAAAGTAATATATATTATCCTGCATTGTTTTTTTGTTATTCTTGGGAAGGTCCAGCGGTATCAGTTGAGCATTACAGATCTATTAGATATCTTCCAAGTCTTCGGGGCTTAGATGAGTTTTCAGCATGTGGTCATTATTAATTGCATCTATATTATATAACGGCCGTTCACAATGGAGTTCTGGTCCCAACCTTATTGTATGGAAGCGAAGCATGGAACTGGCAGAAGAAGGATAAGAGCAGAATAAATGCGGTAGAGATGTGTGGTAGAACGTTATACGACAGAATCTCAAATGCTGATATAAGAAAGGAATGTAGAGCGGAAGAAGGTATTTATGAACAAAATTATGAAAGGATCGCTGCGTTGGTTCGGACATATGGAACGCGTGGATGAAGAAAGAATGGTTAAGGAAGTATACCTTAATGATGTAAATGGGGTACGGAGTCGAGACAGACCGAGGAAAACATGGCATGACCAAATTAATCAAATTTTAAAGGTTGGTCATGTTAGAAGTCGGAGGAATCGACGTGCGTGTATGACTCGTTGTATGAATGTTGAGGAAGCTAGAGAGGTTTGCCAGGATAGAGTAGTGTGGCGGTCCATTCTCTCTGCCTACCCCTTCGGAGAAACGGCGTGATGGTTTGTATTGTATTGTATATTATATTATTATCGGCCAGATTTCTTAAGATTTATTCAAGTGAATAGTCCTTGTTTTAGATCACTGCATTCCATTTATTATACATATAGATTTTTAGGCACTTCCTGAATATGATCACTGTTGTCTCAAGAAACAACGGTGATTTTTTTAGATAGAAAATTATCTCATTTTTATACGTTTTAAGGCCATAAAAGAACCTTACCAAATGTTAACAGAAAATTCGTATATAAATCGTTAAACCTTAGCTTAAAATGATTTTTTTAGTAATCAAACCAATTTTTTATTAATTAACTATTATCCTAGCTTATTTCAACGTGTCTTCATTGGGATGTTTCTTTAATATTTTCACCTGATGTTCAAAATTTCAGTAGCAAAAAACTCCTCTATAACGAAAATAATAAAAGTTTGTGTTGATTTTTAAATTCTGTGACATGACTTTTTTTTAAATTCTGTTTGGAGATTTTTTTGGGTCCCTATGCCATATCTTTTTGTTATTTTAATGCTATTGGTGTCTGCTCACAAGCAATGTGTTTGATGGAACTGTTTGTTAAAAATATGTGTCTTTTTCAGAAACCCGGGGTGGTGGAAGCGACGCAATGGCACGGAGAGATCGCTGACCATGGTGGCAGTGGTAGCCATACTCATCGCTTTGGCTCTTGCCGTGGGGCTGGCCGTGGTCTTGGTCAAAAACAACACGAAAGGTATGTATTTTATCAAACGTAGGACAAAAAAAAACATAAAGGCAGAAACATACTATTAACACGCGACGCGACGCAACGTGTCGACACCCGATGTACCTACACCGTGCACATTACAACACGTGACGCCAGGGCGTATTGGCAATTTCATGTTCATTTTATGGTTGTGTGCTATGGATTTAATAAATAACGAGTCAGATGAAGACTTTGAAGAAGATTTGATTCAAATTTTGGGTACATACATGATACTTAAACGACTCAAGAAAAATAGAATAATTAGGCGTTACTGGGTACATGAAATAAATCAAAAGAAAAGTACGTGTGGTGAATATCATACTCGGTATCCAGACTTACTTCAAGAAATCATTTGTGTGTATTCGTTTGCTCGGCAATTTCTTGTCATGCACTCACGTCGATTTCTCCGACTCCTCACGTGCCTGAAATTCAATATTTGATTTATTTGATCGTGCCACGTTTTCCTCGTTTTGATCACAGATAAGCTTGTTATATATCTCGATGTTCTGATCTTACAAAATGACTTTTTAATTATGATTACATTTTTATGGTCCCATGTGAAATCATAAAGGTTTTAGTAACGAATCTAGCCAATATAAAGTAATGAGAATTGTATATTTGAAAAAAAGACACAGAAAACGGACTTCACACAGCTATCCTGAGATTACTCTTGAGCTTCGATTTTTTTTAACTTCATGCTTTTTAATTATTCATTATTTTTTAGCCATATCATGTATTTTTCCAATCTTACTGGTTGTATATAACATTTAAATCATTTTTCTCTTACCGAATTTCCTCCCTATTCATATGTCAATCATCTAGCCTTTGACCCTTTCCTAGTTTTACTAAGAATGCAGTCATCTGTGGAAATAAGATCTTCTAGACGAATTTGTGTTAAAAGTGTGTTTTAATAAAGTGTCATGTGCAGATAAACGAAAAAAATGCAGTGCGAACAAGAATTAAGAACAAAATAATTAAAATAATTTTGACAGGTGCAGAAATAAATTTTTCGTTTGTTTCAATGACAATTTGAATAATTTCTTCAATATTATTTTTAAGTTCTTGATGGTTTAGTGCCTAATTACAGCTAATTTAAAAAAAACGGTGGATACGTGTAACATAAATTAAATAAACACAAAAGTCCGGATCGCCCATGTCAACATGTGCAACATCGAAAAAAAACATTACGTGTTATTACATTACGTGCTAAATTAAAAAAACGGTGGATACGTGGAACATAAATTAAATAGACAATATGTGCACCATCTAAAAAAAACATTTTGTGTTAAATTATTATTTTTTTGTTATTTTATTTTATATCATTGTATTTTATATTATTTGTTTTAGATTTATTTTGTGGGTGTTGGACGATCGAAGTGTGCGCGGGAGATGCCTATTGGTGGCGATGAGGTTCGCAACCCATCACACCGCGTCTCCCGCGGGGTGAAAAGAGAAGGATGGAGTGCCGCATCAATTAAAGTGTGACAGTCCATTCTTTCTGCCTACCCTTTCGGGGAGACGGCGTGATGGTTAGTTAGTTAGTTTTTTTAGTTATAATTAAAATAATCTAATCACAATGGAAGTTCGTTTACTTAACATTATTGTATTTATTTATTATTTAAAATTATTAAATGTTCACCAAGAAGATGGTTTGATTCGCGAGAATAATGGATAAAGTAAGAATAGTAAAGAAAACATATGTTAATGACGTTGATGAAACAAGAAATAGAGGAAAATATGATAGTATCAAATCGATCTAATATTAATTGTCGGCCTGTGTGCGGAGAAATTGACGTGCGTGCATGACACAATAAGGAAAAAGAGAAGTGTGTCGGGAAATAACTATATATTCTATATAAGAGAAATAACTTTATATTCTATATGAGGCTATATATTCTTTCTGCCTAATCTTTCGGGGAGATGGCGTGATGGTTTAATTATTATATTATCATCTGTCTTCTTTTGTTTCTTCATTATTATATCATAAATTATTTTTTCGCACTTCTTTTTTGGTTCCCATATTCTTCATAAAAATGGGGATATAGTAGCTACCTATCACATGTCAGTAATTGGATTTAAATAATCTGTTGTACCTATACAAAAAAATGTAGAAAATAACGGGACACTTCCACATTAAACCCAAGCCATCTTGTCATCATGGCATTCCAAGAATCACCAAAGATATTAGTTAATCAATACGAATGAAAACGTCAGTTTTCTAGAAGTTTTATTATATTTTATGGGAATGACATGTTTCGCCCTTCTAAGGAATTATCAAATGTTTCGATTTGAAATGAAACATTTGATAATGCCTTAGAAGGGCAAAACATGTCATTCCAAAAAAATATAATAAAACTTCTAGAAAACTGACGTTTTCATTTGTATTAATTATTTAATATGGAGTTTTACATCATTGTTCAAGAAACAATATAAAAGATATTAGACTTCGCTTCAAACCGATACCTTGGATTGAAACTTGCAGAAAATGTATACTAATAAGGGTGTACTGGAAGAGATACTTTTAAGGCTAATGAATTTTATTAATTAAGTTATGAAGAATAAATTTACATCTTCCTTAGCCATCTCTTCACTGCTGGATGTAGGCCTCTTCAAATGTTCTCCATTTTTCTGTATCCTCTACGACTCTCATCCATTTTCTTCCCCCGACTGGAATTAGGTCATCACCCCTTCTTTTGGGGGTCGACCGATGCTCTATTTTTCGTCTCATGGTCTCTACGCATATACTCATGGTGCCCATCTCCTGTTCTCTGTCCGGTGACATGTCATGAAGAAAAATATTAAATGTATTGAAATATTGAATGCAGTAGTATATAAAAATTACGATTAAAATCTAAGCAAACATTTTTATGACGTAACATTTTATTAGTTTGGCACGCGAATGACCACGGCAATGGCCAAGACCATGAGAATATTTATTATACGAGTAATACAACATTTGAGATATGCTCGCGCATTTGATTAAATTTTCATGTTCATTGCTTGTATTGCGGAAATTCAATCAAAGGCAAAAAATCAAACAGATCTCTATTAAAATTTTAATTGTATCTCAATAGAGACGAAGACGTAAACTGGAAACTGAACATGGATGATCAAGGTGTTTACAGGACTTATGACCTGTCATTGGTTGGGTTAAGCGCACGCTTTATGTAATTACAACATTCCCCATTCCACCTTTGTTATTTGTGATCATGCATGACAAATTTTTGGAAGATGTATATATACTTCAAAATCCATATTTATCTTCACGTGTCAGTTTCAGTCAGCCATCTATGTAGATTTGGTTGCACTTGTGAATTTTTTCAAGAATTAACCTATACAACCGACCCACTAACGCCATCTATGGAGAATGATTTTCGGCATTTAGCAAACTACCTTATTAACACAATGCGAAGGCTGTCGCCCAACATATTGTTAGAAGCCGCTAGGAGTATTATTCCATTCTATATGCCAAAGAATTTTGACCAGAATATTTGAAGACCAAATTAAGACTCTACCAAGACTCTATTAAGTTGCTTAACTTCTCAATTTGAGGTGTTTGTTTAAATTAACCCGTTTTATTAGTATATACATGTTTGATTAGGGGAGCGCTAGAGCGCCAATATTTATTTACAACTTGGTAACACTCGCTATACGATGTTAAATTCATTCTTTACTCAAGATGCTGGACAATGAATATCCATTTAAAAATATATATTTTATTATAATTTCATGTAATTTATAAGGAATACACGGATAAGGGAGATATGCGGGGTCGAGGATGTCGTTAGGTGGGGAAGGCAAAGTAGCAGATACTGGTATGCACACGTGAGGAGAATGGATCTATCCAGACTCCCCTTCATTGTGATGCACGGCCAGCCCCATAGTAAACGACTCCCGGGCAGACCACCGAAGAGATGGATCGACAGCTGAGAGTCGACTTCGCAGGAGGACAATTCCTCTTAAGAAACAGGCCACTAGGCCTACACTAAGAATAAGAATAAGAAAAAGTAATTTATAATACATACGTGACCTATCATGACGTATGCTGTAGAGGCGCGGGCAGACACTGTACGAACTAAGGATCTGCTAAGAACATCTGAGATGTATCCATTACTGGAAGAAATCTCGTAAGATCCATTACTGGAAACATTATCCGAGATCGTGTCCGTAACGCAGACATAAGAAAAACTTGCGAAATAGAGGATATCGTTCTGTGGAGTAGATCCAGAAGAAGATACTGGTGGGACCATGTAGACAGAATTGATAGTGATAAACTCGCATATACAGCCTCATACGAAATTCCCTCCGGACACCGTCCACCTGGAAGACCATCTAAGAGATGGATGTACAGTTGGACGTCATCTTCCCAGGAGACATGATTTCTGTGCCACAGATCGTCAGATCTATAAAAAAATAAAAATAAATTGATGTAAGGCAGAAACTACAAGATTAATTATTGTTTTTATCTATACATATCCTGAATTATTTTATATCTTCTCTCTGGCTCTACAGTTCTGGAAGGATATCAGCCGCCTCCAAAAGTCACTCTGTCCAATCTTATCCTGAGCCCTGCACTTCCACTCCTCAGGTCTGTCTCCTGATATGTGCATCACAATACCGTGGTTTCCCCACTTGCGTCTTCTTTCCGGTCTTGTAAATGTCAACAGTTGACAGCTCCACCATTCGTACCAGATCTCCTGCCCACCTAAGCCGTTCAAATTTTATAAACTTTACGACGTCTTGTTGTTTATATAGTTCGTACAACATAGAGTTATCCTGGATTAGTATTATTTTATCCTCGCAAACTAGGCCGAGAATCCTCCTCAGGATCTGTGAATTACATGAATTATATCAAATAAGTTCAAGAAATATACACAGGTCAGGAATTAACTTGCGCGTCACTGGTCACTCGTCATCCGTCGTGTTCAAATTTATGGTAACTTACGTTAATATCTTCAATATAAAACAGCACTAGGCAACAAATTATCCTTATTTGTGTGTTTCTATTATCTCACGACATCAAAAATTCGAAGGTCAATATACATAACCAAGATGTGAGCAATTAACTCACCGATTCTGGATTCAAACATTAATACGAGTATATAAGTTTCATGGATAGATAGATACAAAAGCAGTAATTCATATACGCGTTTACATAAAAATTTAGAAACGCGTTTTTTTGCATATTAATTATAAATAAGTTTGCAGTGCTATATCGTCTTTAATGAATGCTTTTTAATAATAATTTTGTGTTTTGAACGCTTGAATAATTAATAACGATGAAAACACCTGTTATCTAAAAGTTTATTTATATTTTATGAGAAGGAAATGTTTCCCCTTTCATTTGATAATGATTCTGCAAAACGAAACAGGTCATTGTATAACAAAGTTACAAAATTACAGACGTTTTAGTTTAATTATTATAATCACATTATATATCATCATGACGTATGGAATACAGGTCAGAGCCGATACTAATAGAACTAAGAACCTTCTTAGAGTAGCAGAAATGCGAAACCTACGCTCCATCGTAGACAAAACCCTCAGAGGTCGGATCAGAAATGAAACGATAAGGTCTGTCTGTGGTGTTGAGGACATAGTGAAATGGGGAAGAAGCAGAAGGCGCTATTGGAGAGACGATGGGACGATGAGAGACGAGAAAGATGGCTGGACAACATCATCCCAGGACAGCGCACCGTCACCACAGGTCATACGACCTAAACTAAGAGGAAGAAGAAGAAGACATTATATAAAAAAATCTATAGCATGTGA
This sequence comes from Lepidostoma basale, assembly GCA_022606425.2. Lineage (NCBI taxonomy): Eukaryota > Metazoa > Arthropoda > Insecta > Trichoptera > Lepidostomatidae > Lepidostoma > Lepidostoma basale. The sequence continues at coordinate 118,215 of JAHDVF020000069.1, forward strand.
TTTTTGGCTTTCCGGACGAAAGCTTAAACTTATAGTTACTTGTATAATATATTTATCTCGTGGCTAATATACTGAAAAACTTCGATTTCTTATTGAATATTCTTCAAATCCTTATATTTCCATTGAAGAATAAAGTCTATATATATATAAGGAAATTGGTTAGTCAGTTTTCAATTAAAATATATCAGGAGAAAACATAATTTAGAATATGTTTCTGTAAAGGCTAGAAGTGATCACGATTAACTTCATTCAACTCCAAATGCAAAATGGTGTATGAATATAGAAGGAGCTCCAAATTAAGTTATGTTGCGGTCCGTTCTTTCTCTTTACCCCTGCAGTAAAACGAAGTGATATTTTGTTTGTTTTGATAATAACAGTACTTTTAAAGAGCTGCATTGCATAAATTTATTGGAACTTCGCATTATTTGATTCCTTTGTTGAATATACGGAAATCAATTGGCTAAAGTGTAAATGCTGCGACTATTTATTACTGTGTGCGGAAGTCAGAAATAATGACGAAGGTTTTTGCAATATGTATTTGATCCGTGCAACACTGCGACCCAGAAATATCCTTTATTTCCGTACTTACTGTACATCAATAATTATAATGGTAATTTATTACAGTTAAAGTCACAATGTTTTATAATAGAGATTTCAATAAAAATAACAAGATAATCAAATAGTTTTACTGAAATCTCTTGATGGAAGTTCATTTTAAATAATTATTAAATAAAACAATGTATTTTTTAACTACTTCCACTTTAGTCTTTATTTCGACAGCGACCGGTTTCGCCAGGCTCGCTGGTATCGACAGACTGGTTATTGATGACATATACTGACCAGTTCATTCGAAGTCGGAATAATCGACATGCGTGCATGGTACGATGTATGAATGTAGAGGAAGCCCGAGAGGTATGCCAGGACAGGCCATTATGGCATTATCCTCTCTGCCTACCCCTCCGGGGAAATGGCGTGATGGTTAGTTAGTTAGTTACTGACCAGTCTGACGCTGTCGAAATAAAGACAAAAGTGGAAGTAGTTAAAAAACATCGTTTTATTTAATTATTATATAAAAATAACAAATTGTATCTGACTTCTTTTTCTTCTTAATACGTTGACTGCGGAACACTGACCGGGACAGTGTTGAGTCTAATTACTGTCTGTTAGCTTAAGTAAACTTAAAATCGAATGTTATAGGCCCTGACTTGGACAGGGGTCCTCCGTTTGGGTTCTGCCCTTACCACTGTCCAGGTCAGAGCTCCGAAGTCAATGTGTTAATGTAGGCCTTATGGCCTGTTTTTCAAGAGAGATTGGCCTCCCGCAATGTTGATTACAAGCTGTTGATCCATCTTTTTGGTAGTCTACCCGGGAACCATGCAATACATGTGTGTGAGATGAATCCATTTTGACGACATCTTCAATCTTGCATATTTCCTCTTTATTTATTCTTTTTTTCATTTTATGGTTACGCATTGTCTTGCAGATATTTTACTTAATTATCAAAAAACTCTTCTAAGGCGTTGCTAATGTTATCATTATATTCTACCTTTCACTGTCCAACGCTTTCTGTTGTCGACCTCTTCAATTATCCATGTAGCTGTTCTTGGTTTAGCTCCTAACGGTCTAGATGCTTATAGGGCTATAATGACTGGCTTCTCCAGCTCGACAAACGTGACCGATCCATGCAAGGTGATTGCGGAATGTGTCTATTGTTTGCTATAATACGTCTTAATTCCTACGACCAAAATAGAAAAGATTATAATTTGATTGATTACACAAAATATTCCTATGTATCAAGAGAACAAATGATAACTTCTCATTAACACTGTGACATAATTTTCGAGTTGTGAAGAAACTGTAATTTTTATTTTGATTGAGAGTGCTACGCGTATAATTAACTTAATGATTCAATACTCCGGAAACTCAGCCTAGTGCATGATTGCATACATATTTTCTAATTTCTATTCAACAGCGCCAATTACTAGTTTCTGATGTACATAGTCATCTATATATAATTCTAAGTATGTTTACTAGCCTACTGTTGTTTATATATACTATGTCAAGTTATATATTTAGTTTTTTTTTTCGTATGAAACACTTAATTTGAGGTATTGCATTCATAAAAAAAAATAAAACACTTGTGTACTTGGTTTTTATACCACTTTATTTTGTTTCATCGAACCAACTGGTTTCGCTCCCACCGGAGCTCCGTCAGGGTTATACAAATAAACTCAGGTTGATCGGTTCGATAATACTAAATTAAGTTCCGTAAGATCCCAAGTATTGTTTTTGTTTTGGTATACCTGATGAAGCTATGGGAGGAGCGAAACCGGTTGATTCAACAACAAAAAAATGAAGTGATATAAAAATATAGTACACAAATGTTTAAATTGATTTAATTATTATTTTGCTTCAATTATGACGAGTAATGCATTACCATCTAACGTCGCAAGTAAGCCAAATCTAAAATATATTAGAACTTCTAGAATACAGTTATTGGAAACAAGAATATATCAATAAAAGCGAAAACGGCCGTTCACAATGGAGTTCTGGTCCCAACCCTAATGTATGGAAGCGAAGCATGGAACTGGCAGAAGAAGGATGAGAGTAGAATAAATGCGGTAGAGATGAGGTCCCTAAGACGTATGTGTGGTAGAACGATATACGACAGAATCTCAAATGCTGATACAAGAAAGGAATGTAGAGCGGAAGAAGGTATTATGAAAAAAAATTATGAAAGGGTCGCTGCGTTGGTTCGGACATATGGAACGCATGGATGGAGAAAGAATGGTTAAGAAAGTATACGTTAGTGATGTAAATGGGGTACGAAGTCGAGGCAGACCGAGGAAAACATGGCATGACCAAATTAATCAAATTTTAAAGGTTGGTCATGTTTGAAGTCGGAGGAATCGACGTGCGTGTATGACTCGTTGTATGAATGTGGAGGAAGCTAGAGAGTTTTGCCAGGATAGAGTAGTGTGGCGGTCCATTCTCTCAGCCTAACCCTGCGGGGAAACGGTGTGATGGTTTGTTGTTGTTGTTAAATAATCAATTTAAACAAATTATTAAGGAGTACAACGCCTAAATTGGGATTCAAGGAACAATGTTGTAAAATAAACTGGTTTACCATATTATCGTTTCCCGAGTAAGTCATAATAATGTCTATTGTAATGTCAGAGATAACCGTGTATGTACGAGTAATTATACTTTTTGCTGTTTGCCACGAATGTAACCAGTTTTTCATTATTTTTATAAACTTCGTTTTAGACGAGAATAATATTTTATGTGTTCCAAGCTTACAGGTGAAACTTATTATTCTACAATATCGATCTCTTATGACACTATCAAAGTATGTATGACTAGTCTCTCTTTTATCTTGTTCAGTTATTGGTATTGTCCGTCATTAATCTAAGAACATTATCGATTTTTCATGACGGATCTTATACCCGTATACTTGTATACAAAGATGTTGATAATGTATAGTTACTGCGTGCTCTAGATCTATGGACAGGTTGTCTTAGAAAGCGTCCGTGCAAGTTTTATAGAGTCAGAAGAGAATACGCGTTTGGTGTGAAAATATTACGGCTTAGCAAGGAAATAGAAGTTTGACGACATTCGTGATAGAGTAGTAAGAGCTCTGACTGCCATACAGAAGGTCCCAGATTCGATTCTTGGCGATGGCAGTATGATTGTCATACTGTCTTTAGTCTGGTGTAGAATTCACGTGAAAACAAAATTGAGATTTTATTGTCAAGTGAAAATTTTATTTACTTTTTATATATCCACAGAAGCAAAGATTGCAGTACACAATGGAGTTCTAGTGCCAACCCTAATGTATGCAAGTGAAGCTTGGAGCTGGCAAAAGAAGGTTAAAAGCAGTATAAACGCCGTATAAATGAGATCACTAAGAAGAATTTGCGGGAAAACGTTGTATGATAGAATACCGAACGATGAAATAAGAGAGAAATGTAAGGCAGATGACTGCATCATGGATTAAATTAAAAAAGGATCCCTGAGATGGTTTGGACATATGGAACGAATGGATGAGAGAAAAATGGTTAAAAAGTTGTACACAAGTAGCGTGAGTGGAAAAAGAAGCCGAGGACGACCGAGGCAAACAATGCATGACCAAATTAATCAATTACTAAAAGGCGGCCACATTCGAAGTTGGAATAATCGATGTGCGTGCATGGTACGCTGTATGAATGTAGAGGCAGCCCGAGAGGTGTGCCAGGACAGAGCATTGTGGCGATCCATCCTCTCTGCCTACCCCTCCGGGAAATGTCGTGATGCTTAGTTAGTAAGTTACTTTTTATTTTCATCGTTTACAATGGACTTCTTTCAAGAAATTTCAATTTATAATCTAAATCTCGGACAAACGCGTAATTAGCAGTTGACCTGGTAATCTGTTGTGTTGAAGGCTTTGGTTTAATAATAAACTCGTAAGAAATTAATGATTTATTATAATTATTCAGATTAACGCACTCAAGATAAAATAAGTGAAAGAGTCCAAACTGGAATAGAAAGGGCGTGAAATTAGCATGACAAAATCAGTTTCTTAAAAAAATGGTCCAATGACTTGATGAATTCAACACAAATGATTTAGCAGACATCATGACTAAGCGTTTTTTTTATTATTATTCTCATTTATTACTCATTTGAGACAGACGTGTTTTCATACATTTATAATTTATTCTCGATGCAAAATTCAACCTTACTCATTTATGAAAAAACGCTTGTATCATTACAAACAGGGTGGGGATAACACAAAAACGACGAATGAAAAACAAACTCTCGATCATATTAATGTTGTTATTTCAAATTACTTGATAGAAGTTTAATATAAATAATATTTAGTTTAATTCCTGTTGAGTTTATGGCTTCGACCAATTTCGGCAGCTGCTCCAAGGGGTCATCATCTTTTGCCTTCTTCAGGAGACCAGAAAATGGCAGCTAGCTGCCGAAACCGCTCGAAGTCATAATATCAAATGGAATTAAACTAAATATGTATTTTATTTTATTTTTTATTATTTTTCATTATTATTGAGGGTAACTAACAGCAAATACAGTATATGAATATAAACACACAGAGACAACAAAACAAGGCCAATTACATGCTACCACAAATATTATATAACAACTGACATAAGGTTAAATATATAAGAAGAATAAAGTAACACTTTGATAAGTTAAAGAGAAAACTAGTAGTACTAGTAATAATGAATAATTAAAGATGAAATATAATTAAGAAATGTAAAAAAAGAAAAAGACAAGAAAAGAAAAAGTAGAGTAACTAGTTTCATTCGTCCCGAAGGGTTGCTCCAACCATTTTTTTAAAATCCTTTTCATTAAGATGGAACACATTGATGTTATTAAAGCACTTATTGTACATGTCGCACGTCCGGTACACTGCCGCACTCTGAGCGTAGTTAGTCCGATAAGCAGGAAGGTGGAATATTTGGTTCGCAGTGTGTCTTGTGCGAAGCATAGGGGTATTCAGTAATATTTTACTAAGAAGTTCGGAGTTGTCTATTTTGAAGTGAATGATTTTGTGAAGCAACATCATATCATTAATTGTTCGCCTATTTTTGAGAGAGTCCAAGGAATAAAAATTAAGGACAGAATTATAATTTGTAAATGACCTGTTATATGTATTATAAAGGATTTGTTTATTACAAACACCACGATATTACATATTCCTTTAGTCATCAAACAACGTAAAAATATGACAAAATTCAATATTATATTTCAATACAAACACAATGAATATGTATGCATTAAGCATATTTATTGTGCTTTTATTGTACATACATTTTAACATTATTTGAATAATGGTTATATTAGAAGTCGGAAGAGAATAGGATACTTAGAATGATCCTGGGACCCAGACCCGGTGTAGCAGCGGGAACTTGGAGGCATAGGAGCAGCCAAGAGATCCGTACGATGACCCAGCAGGCCCTTATAACGAGCACCACGAGAGCCGGCGCCTAGCATGGATTGGGCACGTATGCCGAGCCGAAGAGACCAAAGCAATCAAGATCCTGTACGCGTCTAGACCAACTGGAGTAACCTCGGAGGGCCTAGACAGCGCCTAATGGACATTGTTCTGGCTGATCTGGTGAGGTTGGGCGAATCGGACTGCTGGGAGCAAAAGGCGCAGGATCGAGGAGCTTGGCGGAATATCATTAAGGAGGCTAAAACTCCTCAAGAGTTGTATGGCTATAGGAAGTAAATAAGTATAAGTCGGAAGAATCGACATGCATATATCACTCGCTGTTTGAATGTGGAGGAAGCTAGAGAGGTGTCTCTGGATCGAGTAGTGTGGCGGTCTATTCTATCTGCCTACCCCTTGAGAGAAACGGCGGGTTGATTTGTTGTTATATTTTTCTTGTATATAAAAAAATATATATATATACTCGTATATTATACGAACGTATGGTTTGACTGCGAATGAACAAGACCCCACTAAGGTATGACTATATAACTTCCTAAGAAAAATGCGTTAAAATATTTAAAATAATCGCTTTTGTTAATTTTATGTTGAGTATGCTGACACCATTCTGTTGTTTCTAATAATACATCACACGTATGTAAATTCTTCTGTGGTTTTTAAATGACTAAATAACAATCGGCGAACCAGGAAATCTTGGTTCGGTAATACCATATAGAAACGTGTACTGTTTAAAAAATCGTCTCCCTCTTTTTCATTTTCAGTTTTTCTGTTAGGTATCTTCAATGCTAAAAAAAAAACTGCGTATAATTTTCAGGAGCTACCATTATTTGAAGATTGTGTAATTCGATCCCGAAATATTTTATATTCACTCGGAACAACACATTCTTTTCTTTTCGTATGAAACACTTTATTTGTGGTGTGACATTATGAAATAAAATAAAAATACACTTTTGATATTTGTATCTAAACCACATTATTTTGTAACACCAACCGGTTTCGCCGGAGCTTCGTCGGGGTGAGAGAGTAAACGAAATATACCATAAACTCAGAGAACAACAAATGAAGAAGGAAATTATCAATTGGAGGGGAAAAAGAGAGGTAGGAAAGTGTGCGCTAGGACGAATAGAATGTTAGAACGGTGAGTCATGCTCATTAGGGAAAAAATTGAACGGTGAGTCATGCTCATTAGGGAAAACTTTATTAACTTAAAACATGGTATAGTTTTGACAATTCGAAATATAAGTTATCCTTGCAATTCGCATAGCATCACACGCTATTCATAACATTTCTAAAGTGGCGTTCATCTCGGGTTGACGATGAATTCTAATACTTGACTGTGGATGTCAGTTTTTTTACCCTTTGCGGTCCTATGTCTAGTTACACTCGACATCGAATTTAGTGCCGCGTGCTCTTTGTCGAGTGTTATTTGACGTTTATTTAACCAATAAATAAGAGTTACACATTTTTTGTTTGTTTGTTATAAAATGAATAGATTTTATTCTGAGAAAATTTCTAGTGATTTATGAACTTGATACAAATCAGATTAAATAAACATTATATTTAATTGGGGACGCCAACACATAATAGTGTTGTTTCGATGTAAACACCACGTGAACTAAGTACTAGCTTAGCTTATAGAATTTAAATGACAACACTACACAGGGTGTGTTTATTTGCTCATTTAAGACACTCCCAATAAGATAAAATTTTATGTCAATATAGTTTTAACATTACTATGATAATAAATTTTAAGTAAAATTGGTAACGAATAAGATATTAAATTTTACTCTCTAGATATAGCCTATATAACTAAATAACTTAACCATCACGCCGTCTCTCCGAAGGGGTAGACAGAAAGAATGGACTGCCACACTTTTCTTCTCTGACATATTTCTCTCGCTTCAACCATCATAATGATCCTTTCATTATTTTGTTCATAACACCATCATTCGCACCGCATTCACTTCTTATATTTTCATTCGACACTCTATCACACACAGAGTATCCACACATTCGTCTAAGAGATCTCATTTTTTACTGCAATCATTTTGCTTTCATCCTTCTTTTGTCAGTTCCATGATTCGCTTCCATACATAAGGGTCAATAACCTTGATAATCGATAACTTATATAAAAATAATATTATTGTTCCTTGAACAACGATATAAAACTCCACTTTAAATAATTAATAGCAATGAAATATCTGTTTTCTTAAAGTTTTTTTTATATTTTGAGATTGGGATATTTTACCTTGCGAAGGAATTATCAAACGTTTAAATAATTACATGTTTTAATTTGATAATGCCCTTGCAAGGCGTACCTTTGCTTAGACGACCTTAGAGTGGCAAGAACCACCACTCGAAGCTTCTGCGTTCGATTCCAGGCGATGGAAGTGTGAATGGCAAATTGGTCTGGAATAGAATTTACGTGACATTAAAAATATTACCTACCTATCAGATGTCATGAGAATCAATATGATAGCTATACCCTTAACATTGATTTGGCTCGCGCTGTAGTGATATAAAGAGCGATTCAACATAATAATAATAATATAGTATACAGTGCGCGTGCATGACACGATTTATGAATGTTGAGGAAGCGAGAGAAATATGTCAGGAAAGAAAAGTTTGTCAGTCCATTCTTCCTGCCTACCCCTTCGGGGAGACTGCGTGATGGTTAGTTAGTTTAGTTAGTTAATATACAGTCGTCAGAAATATTTAAATATTTAGGTCGGCCAATTCAGGATACATGCAATATGCAAGATTAATTATGTCGTTATTAAGACATCAAGCTATAAAGCATATTATTATTGAATTAAGACACAGTTTTTTTTTATCTTTCAAAAATAGTCATACCAGGGTTTTAATCTAAAATCGTCAATTAGAAATCATGTGACAATGTATACACAAAAACCCCATTAATTCCCATAAAATATAACTAACTAACTAACCATCACGCCGTCTCCCCGAAAGGGTAGGCAGAAAGAATGGACTGTCACACTTTTACTGATGCGGCACTCCATTCTTCTCTTTTCGACCCGCGGGAGACGCGGTGTGATGGGTTGCGAACCTCATCGCCACCAAATATATTGTAATAATATATGTATATTTTTTAAAACCGACCTCATTATTTGTTTTAACTATTTTGTTTTTACTTTGGGAACGTGCGTATATTTAAATACATTATTTTATTGAAGACTTTGACACTGATAAAAAAAATTGAATTGTAATATCAAAAACAAATTGTTTTTGAATGTATACAAATACTTGTAGACAAATACTGGATTTTACCCATTGCGGGTTAATAATTTTTAAGGATTAATTGTATCTCAATTAATTGTATAAAAAAAAAAACAATTTACATCTTCGTCTCTATTGAGATACAATTAATCCTCAAAAACAATTGTTAAATCAGTTTTCCAACAATGTAACCACCGGAAAGATTTAATTTATTTTATTATTACGAGTATAATAATTCGGTGTCTATATTTGGCAAGCCTTGCCGTAAAAAAAAATTGTAAATTTTCTAGAAATAAGAATTTCATGCGTATGATTTTACTCTATACACGTACACTTGAAACATTTAAATAGAAGCGATAAACTAAAATACCCAACGGCTATCAATTACCTTACATTGCGTCAATACATACACACTCACACACGTAGTCGTCACGTGACCGACCATTATAAAAACACAGGACAAATATGTAAATAATGCAAGTAAGTACCTAAGAACGGTATTAAGAATACTAAAATTTCAAGTCAAATACTCGAGCGATCTGCTGGATTGCGTCACAAACAAATATTATTTATTTCAATAGAAAGCAAAGACTACAACGAAAATGTTCGAGTGCAGTAATAACCTGAACGAATTTCGATGATTGTCTTATCTTAAACAGCTCATCTCTAAAAAATCTGAAGGAAAAAAAAACATTTTTGCATATGTATGCTGTTTAAAAACTTTTGTTTAACCAGCATACAATTCTTACCAGACTTGGATGAACACGTGACCCATTGTTCTATCAAATTTATTTAATATTATTGCAAATAATTATACTAAATAATGTTTTAATAAACCAAAGTTGACGACCTTTGTGGCAGGGTGATAAGATCGCTGACTGCCATACCGATGTTCCCAGGTTCGATTCCCTGCAATGGCAGTGAGATTGTCACACTGTTATTGGTCTGGTGTAGAATTCATGGTGACAATAAAATGGCGATAGATTAGCTACCTATAACATGTCATCAGAATCAATATAATAGCTAAAAACAATTTTAATACAGTAATTGGGTTCAAATGACCATAAAGTTACATATTGCATATTCGAAGTTTTTGAACAAATTGTGTAGAAAATAATTTACATTATAGTATATTTTTTGTTGTCAGCTAGCCATTTAAATTTAATTTTAATGTATGTACGGAAAATGCAATACATGTTCATTTTCTATTAACCTATTTTTTTGTACTCTATTATAAAGTACTTACGTATTTTTAGAATCAGATGCAGAATTATAATAGTTAATTGTGACATGTAATACGATTGTACTGTTTTGATGTTAAAATTATACAAGTTTTTCGTTTATATAAAGAATTTTGACAGGTGTAACAATTTGAATAATTTCTTCAATATTATTTTGAAGTTCTTGCTGGTATTAGATTGTTTTGAATGCCTCATTACTGCTAATTTAAAAAAAACTTTGGATACATGGCTCATAAAATAAATATACAATATGTGCACCATCTTAAAAGAACATTTTGTGTTAAATTATTTTTATTTTGTTATTTTATTTTATATCATTGTATTTTATATTATATGTTTTAGATTTTTTTGTGGATGTTGGACGATAGAAGTGTGCGCGGGAGATGCCTTTTGGTGGCGATGAGGTTCGCAACCCTTGACACCGCATCTCCTGCGGGGCGAAAAGATGGAGTGCCGCGTCGGTTAAGGAGGGTTAAAGGACGTCGGTATTCGGACGTTGAATCTAATCGTCTCGGATTTGGACATTTTCAGTGTCAGTGAGGCAGTATTCATAAAAAAAATATTACAAATTCTGGATAGAGTACTGCCTCACTGGCGTCGACATATTTGGGTTCCTTCTGATATGTACTATTTTTCATGCTGTTTTACCTAACAGCGTTTTGGGTCCAAATGAGTCGCCTAAATGTTTTTCGTTTGTTATGTCTCATTTGTGTATTATGTATAAATAATTAAATAAATAAATAAGGTGTGACAGTCCATTCTTTCTGCCTACTCTTTCGGGGAGAAGGCGTGATGGTTAGTTTGTTAGTTAGTTAGTTAGAGTGTTATGAAAAAATGTAAAGATTGATTTTTTTAGAAACGTTTAGAACAATATTGAATCGATTTAAGAATTGTAATTAATCATCAAGTAATTTCTGTTTATAAAAATAGAAATATTGTGTAGAATTTCTCGTGAGAAATATAACCATGCCATGGTCAAGCTCATGGATAAAAACACATCAACGAGAACAATACGGTCATGGAAAGAAATTGACATAAAATGATGGAGTTAAGATAAGTTTACTTTTCTTATCTCAACTTCGCCCTGTTTTCTATAAAATCCACACATTGTGAGTATTTCCATTTTACAGACGAGTAATTTATTTTTTTTTTTATTCACAGAAGACCCGCCGCCGAGTATGGCTGAAGCCTTGAACAGCGCTCCTCCTTACATTGTGAACAAGCAGAGCAATCCAATGAGTCGCATGCCAGAATTGTGTCTCTCGAAAGAGTGCATTAATACAGGTGATTGTTTAATTGTTGAATATATAGTATGCAATCGTTTTCAAGTACACAGTCCGAAAAATATAATTTTTGAACCTTTTAAATAATTTGTTGTTTCTTGAATGTTGTAAAACTACACGTTTATTAATTGATATTTATGAAAACGTCTGTATTCGAAAAACTTTATTATATTTTATTTTCCTCAAGAAATATTATGTATTTTCAGTTTAAGGCAAATAGCTGACCAATTTATGGGAATGGCACGAAATAAAATATATTTTATACATATATAATTAATATATAATTAATATAAAATATATTTTATACATATATATTTAATATATAATATTTATTGTAATCGCGGGTATATCCGTGTCTCGTGATCAAATCAAATCAAATCAGTGTATTAACTCAAAAGACATTACAAACATATTATTTTTTGAATAATAACTAGCTTTGAACATCTTCTGTGGCTGTGGAAAGATACATGTTTAAATCGTATCGGTAACTTTGTGATTATATTTAGAGATTAACGAGACATTAATCTGACTCTTTTTTTAAAACCTTTTCTAATTAAAAAATAAATAAAAAATTAAAATAAAATAGTCGTTTGTGTAGTTAGTTGTCTGTATTCATGCTAGTATATATGGTCTAGCTAATAATAAATGATTGTGTATAAATTACAAAGAGTCTAATCAAGTATTTCTTCAGCCGCGAGTATTCTGAACAACATGGACCAGTCGGTGGACCCTTGTGACGACTTTTACGAATACTCGTGCGGGGGCTTTTTGAAGAAGACCCGAATCCCGGACGACAAATCCTCCGTTAACACGTTCTCCATCATCGGGGACGAGCTCACGGAACAGATCAGGAACATCCTGGACGAGAAGCCTCAGCAGACCGACCCCAAGCCTTTCCGGCTGGCGAGAACACTATACGACGCCTGTATGAACACAAGTAAGTTATCCATTTCATAGAAATATATGGTTGTACTCTCTAATATTCTCAAATTACGACCTAAATAATATAAACTGTCTACTTTTTTTGTAAACGCACTGTCACTCACACTATTTCAAACAATCTCCCTAAAATGAACGGACTCTACTACTTTTCATAAACAATACGTAAGTTTTATAACTGTTAATTCAAAAACTTTGTTTTATATCACAAATTGTATTTATTTTTCTTTACGACAGCTGTTTCATCAACCGATGTTGACATCATCAGGTGTTATAAAAATATATATCAAATGTCAATTTTTTGTAATTTTTCGAATCTGTGTGTATTTGTTCCTAAGTCAAAACAAAGTTTTTGAATTAACAGTTATAAAATGTTCAAATATCATAGTGTTTCGGCCAAAACAATGAACTATTTCATTTATACGTAAGTTGATTATTTTTATATCTTATTCTTGTCTTGTCAAATCACCGTGGTGCATATTGAGGGTATTAGTTGCAAACCTGGCAAACTCCATCATTAGATGTTTTGAGTAAATCGCAAAAAATTGATACGCTAATAAAATGCGCTTTTTAACGATATTTCTTTTTTTTATCTCAACCAGTTAGTATTTTAGAAGTAATCAGCCATGAAATAATCATCATTATGTTGATAATTAAAGTAAAATAATGAATTTCATTTTGGAGTTTGCCAGCTTTGCAACACTCAAGTGGAGGTTGCCATGTTTGCAACAAACCCTATATTTTAATAGCAAAATTCTTCAGAATGAAGCCGAATTTGAAACTGAAAATCAATAAAAATTGTGTGCAGATCTATTATGAATAAGTCCCAATTCATATTTCACTTTTGATTGTTGGTGGAGTTTGCCGGGTTTGGAAATAATACCCTCAATATGCCTTTGAAGATCCTTCTCTGTTCGACTCTATCGCATGTCTGATTTAGGTAAAGACCGCCAACAAAGGGTTGTTTTGATGTACTTTATTAACGAGTATTAAACAAACTAGGTCTCATCGAGGAACGCGGTTTGAAGCCTCTGCACGACATCTTGAAGAAATTGGGTGGCTGGCCTCTGCTGGAGGGTGACCGCTGGGACGCCAGCGGCTTCACGTGGAAGGACTCCGTATACCGCTTCCGACGGGCTGGTTACTCCGTGGACTACATCATCGACTTCTCCGTTGGCGTCGACGTCAAGAACTCCACAAACAGGATCATCGACGTAAGTAGGCACAAGCTTTAAACTGCGAAAATGATGTTATTAATGGATATCTCTTGTATATTTAAAAATAATAATAATTAAACAAAATTCTTTTATAATATGTATTTAGTTTCATTTAAAAACGAAAACTTACATCAAGGATTTAAAATAATTGTATTATTGTAGAATTTATTGAACAATCTTCAATCTGAACAGAAATATCTCGTTATTTATAGAAGGAAACGGATCCCCTAAAAAGTCCCCTGGATTAGGAGGCAAGCGTTCTACCCTCTAGACCACCACCCTATTACCATGGCAGCGAGATTGAATAAAAACAATCTATCCAAACTTAAAAAAACAAGTAGAATAAAACTTAGTACATATTATAAAATAATTATTAATTATATTATCATCTCTTTTTTATTATGCGAATATATAACACTGTATCAACATATTTAAAATATTGTATGATATGATGTAACATGTATCGAAAAATATCACATTTCGAAGGTTGTATACCTTTTTTGAATCGTTATTTTATTATAGAGCGAAATTTTGACAATAACTAACAGAACGAATTTTATTTATATTGTCAATTTAAAACGCTGTTATACAATAAGCGATAAGACCAAAATAATGAATAATAATAAATTGGATAATTTATAGAGCCCCATTTTTATGAATTACTCATCTCAAGGGCGCTAATGAAAGGTTCATTAAAATGGTTCGGATACAAATAAAGCATGGATTAAGAAATATTGGGCAAGAAAGTATATGTAAAGATGTAAACGGAACTAGAAATAGAGAAAGACTATGAAAAACATGGCATGATAAAATAAATCAAATATTGAATTTTGGCCACGTGAGGAGTCGGAGAAATCAACGTGTGTGCACGACACGATGAATGTATGTTAAGGAAACGATAGAAGGCTTAAGAGGAAGCGAAAGAAGTATACGAAATAGAAATGTTAAGGAAGTAGCAAGAGATGAATGAATGTTGAAGAATCGAGAGAATCGTCAGGAAAGAACAGTGTGGCGGTTCATTATTTTTGAGTACCCCTTCGGGAGACGGGGTGATGGTTAGTTTGTTAGATTATGTATTTATTATAAAACTTAATAGCGTCTTGCGAATGTACTGTACTCTGATTATGATTTTGGATAAAGTCCGATAACAATTGATTTCGACATACCGCGTATATTTGTGAAACTGCATTCGATGACAAGGAACAGAAAACAAAAGCATTTTTTGCTCCGTTTGTTCAATGATACGACATAAACGTAAACCTTCGTTTAAGCTGTAGAAACTATTATTTAGTTCTTCAATCTCAAGGTTTGTTGTACGATAAACCCAAGAAATAGAGGTTAATGTGATTTCAAATTAACAGTCGCATCACAGTCAAACCGAAAGAGAATTCTAACGTAATTCAAACACGTTTGTTTGCAGTTTATGTTATTGTACCCTGCAAATAGGGTTACCCAGTTGCAATCGTTAAAGAGACAAAGTCGATTATTCAAGGAAAGCCATTTGTAAAAAAAAAACGATTTTATTTATTAAAAACAATGAACAAGTCAGTAAAGCCTCTGCCGTGTCAGGATGCCTGAAGAATCTGATCTGGAAAAACAAGCACATGCGTATCGACAGCAAGATCAGAATCTACAAGACATGCGTGCGACCCATCATGACGTACGCTGTAGAGACGCGGTCTGACACTGTGCGAACCAAGGGACTACTAAGAACATCGGAGATGAAGGTCCTAAGATCAATTACTGGAAAAACCCTCCGAGATCGTGTCCGCAACGCAGACATAAGAAAAACCTGCGAAATAGAGGATATCGTTCAGTGGAGTAGATCCAGAAGAAGATACTGGAGGGACCATGTAGCCCGAATGGATGGTGACAGACTCGCATATACAGCCGCCTATGAAATCCCTTCCGGACACCGCCCACCTGGAAGACCGCCTAAGAGATGGAGGGACAGCTGGATCTCATCATCCGACGAGATATGATTTCTGTGTCACAGATCGTCAGATCTATCAAAAGAAGAAGAAGAAGAAGAAGAAGAAGAAAAACAATAAATCTAACTAACTTACTAACCATCGGCAGGCAGAAATAATGGACTACCACACTTTTCTTTCCTGACATATTTCTAGTTCCATTTGCATCGTGAACATATAATTTTTTACCGTTCTTTCTTCATGCATTCTTTCCAAAATAATGGAATACTTAATTTTTGGGTCGTTTCGATTCTAGTTATTTAGTATAAGCGTATTAAATATTTGCGAACATAGGGTGTTTTTTTAGAGACTTGCTTTTTAAACCGGCAACTTGTTTCTACAGACTGTCAATTTGACAGTTGACAGTTGATTTGTAGTCAGTACGTTTTGCTTTTGCCATTTCACCATGAATAGATTGACTTCAGAACAGTGCTTGCAAATTGTGTAAATTTATTTTGAAAATCATGGTTCGGCTCGCCAAACTTATCGCGCACTACGTCCATTTTACGGTCGACATAATCGTCCATCCGAGCAAGTTATTCGGAAGACCGTGGATCGTTTTCGCACCACGCACATTCTAGTGGATAGTACGCATCCACAAAGACGAGAATTGTCGAAAATTGGACTTCACGATTGCGCTTCATTCGAGCTAGCCGTGGCGTTCATATGCCCAAAATCTTATTTAAACAATAATGGCATAAAATTATCTATTAAATAAAGTCAATATCATAGACATTAACATTATTGTAATGTGTTTTATTTTTCATTTTGAATATGTATTGTATACCTCTAAAATAAACATCGAATATAAGCGTATCAAATATTTGCAAATATTATAATTACACATCTTTGCAAGGATTAATTGTACCTCAATAGAGACGAAGATGCAAATTGGAAACAGAATATGGTGGTCTAGGTGTTTACAGGATTTATGATCTGTCATTGGTTGGGTTAAGCGCACGCTTTATGTAATACAACATTCCCCATTCTACCCTTCTTACGACCACTATGTCTGACAAATTCTTCGTCTCTATTGAGATACAATTAATCCTTGAAAAGATAACCCGCAATGGGAAAAATCCAGTATTCGTCTACAATTATTTGTATACATTCAAAATGTTGTAAAAAACACATCTTTGCGTTTTTAGTATTATATATATAATAAAATATGAATGCGTACAATTTCTGAAATAAGTGATCTGCTTTATTTTCAATGTGTGTAATTCATAAATTTCATACAATCACCCATTATACCATAAACCACAATCATTATACTTTCATTCAATAAAAACAATGTTATTGCAATAACTATTACCTTGCAGATGGTTTTCAAAATTTGCCTTCTATTTAAAAACTAACTAACTAATCATCACGCCGTCTCCCCGAAAGGGTAGGCAGAAAGAATGTACTGTCACACTTTAACCGATGCGGCACTCCATCCTTCTCTTTTCGCCCCGCGGGAGACGCGGTGTGATGGGTTGCGAACCTCATCGCCAAAATGCCTCATGCCTTCTTTTTTATTTGAAATATTTTCAATTTATTTGTTATTCATTGCAATTACTGTTATCTTGCTTGCAAGTTGTGTTTGCGTCTGTAAATATTATTTTTTTGCGCTTTTATATATTATGTTATTGATTGTGCTCATACAAAAATATTTGAAATTTTGTGTTTTCGTTTCTTAGCTGGATCAGGCCTCCCTGGGACTGAGTCGCGAGTATCTGAACAAAGGATTATCTGACAAGCTGGTTAAGGCCTATTTCGACTACATGGTGGATATCTCAGTCCTCCTTGGCGCTGATAGAACCAGGGCGTTATCTGAACTTGGAGAATCTATGGCATTTGAAATAAAATTGGCTAACGTAAGTACAATGACTTTTTAAATCGACTTTATACGCTTTATATTATCTGTAAAAGAAATTTGTATTATTTCATCACTCTTACGTTAAAAAACATAATTTTCTACTTTATTCATAAAAAATAATATCTTTAAAATTTTCCAATTATTCTATCTGGGTATAAATGTTGATCGCATACGTTTTTTTTTTTTAAAGACTAACATCAAGGATTTAAGTCAATGATATTAGAATTTATTTTACAATCTTCAATGTGAGCAGAAAATGGCTCATTATTATGAAGAAGGAATCTGGTCGTGTGTAGGCTTGAACCCATGTCCCCTGGATCAGGAGCCAAGCGTTCTAACCCCTAGACCACCACCCGAATAGGTCTAGCGCTTATGTATAAAATAACTAGTTCATTGACGACATTCGTAGCAGAGTGGTAAGAGCTCTGTCTTCCATGCCGAAGGTCCTGGGTTCGATTCCCGTCGATGGCAGTGTGATTGTTACACTGTCTTTTGTCTGGTGTAGAATTCACGTGACAATTAAATGGAGATAGATTGTTTACCTATCATATGTCACAGGAATCAATATAATAGCTAAAAAATAAAAATTGTATACAGTAATTGGGTCCAAACGACCTGTTGTGTACAAAAAAAATAGATAAATTTCTTCAGATTAATTCATAAAAATGGCGCTTTATAACTTATTCATCTATTTATTATAATTATTATGTCATATTCGACGTAAGAAATCACATTGCATTTTTATTCTTGATAAAAAGTCATACCATCAGCTTTCGAGATTATGAAGTTGCGCATGGCTGTAAATAATGTAATTTTTTACGTATTTACGAGAATAAGGAAAGATTAATGAAATGTTTACGCTTGAGTAATTATATAAAATTCCACTTTCAATACCAAAGAAACACGAGGTGTGGCCATTGTACAATATTGTGACGTCACGTTATAAACAAAATGAATTTCATTCGTCTTCAAAATGAAATCCGAGTAATAAAAAAACTAAAATTGTTCTCATTTGAAATAACATCTACACTAACTAGAAAATTACATCACCCTGTCTCCCCGAAGGAGAAGACAGAAAAAAACACCACACTGTTTATCTCTGAAATACTTCTTTATTTTTCCGAGTCCTCATGAGGTCGACTTTATAATATTGCTTTGATCATGTCACGCTTTTTTCGGTTTTCCTCACTTTCTAGTTCCATTTACATCGTTTATATTAACTTTCTTCACCATTCTTTCTGTGTGTCCGAATCATCTAAATGATCCTTGCATTATTTTGTTCATAACACTTTAATTCGCCCTACATTCACTTCTTATATTTGCATTTGACACTCCATCATACTCGTTTACAGATTAACCACACATTAAAATTTTTTATTTAATCAAATCAAATCAAACCAAATCAGCAAATTTTTTCAAAAGATATTACAAACAAAATTAAAGTTTAAGGCATCTATTTAGAACATATACAATTTAGTGTGAAATACCAGGAACGCATGAGAGATGGTTCGACTTAAGGAATATATGATACTCTCTAAACTCAAAGAGTATTTTTCTTCTGAATATACTTTCACTAAAATGAAAGATGTCAATATCCGAGAAGATAGTGTTCAGCAGACTCATATTCTCTTTCCGCCGGTGTCACCAGAGGTTGGTTGATTTTGGCAGCCGGTAGCTAAAACAAACTTTGCTGTTGCTATCGGAGATATCTATCAGAAACAGAAAGACCAATTATCTCCAACACGGTCGAGTTCTAGATATATCCCCTAATTAATCTAAAGTAATGGGTTCTGAGATACTCATCTCTTTGAAGCTGCACGTTGGTCCGCAACATTCCCAGAACCACGGAGTTCTACCATACTCACTCTTGTAGAGATGCATCAGATCATTTTTTTAAATTTATGTATTATCAAAATGTTTACAATATATGATCAAAACAATTTCAGATTTCTTTACCACAAGAGCAAAGACGCAATGCGACCGCATTATATAACCCCATGACAGTGAGAGAGCTCCAGAGAAAATTCCCTAGGTAAGATTGTCAATTAAGCTTTCATTGTTACATTTGAAGGGCTTCTCATTAAGGGAAATTTCATATTGAAAGTTAAAAAAACTCGTTTTTGACGCAAATCTTTTCGTTTTTGCCTTTGGTTATTTGTTTAATGTTTTTTTTTTCTTTTCATTTGCTTGTTTTTCAGCATTCCTTGGAGGGAATACATCAACACACTCCTTGCTCCTCATTTAACAATAAATGATGACGAATTGACCATTGTGAACGTGCCAAGTTATATCACAAACCTTGAGGTAAAGAATTTATTCTTATTTTTAAATTTTTGGGAAAAATACAATATTTAATTCTCTAAGACGTGAAGTGTTTTTAACCTTTTTGTTCATTAAACAATTTCAATACTCAATCAGTGGAAGTGTACGAAAAATAGCGAGCAATTTTTGTCAAAACACTGTTGTATTATGTTTACTTTTCTTAGTGGAACTGGCAAAAAGGATGAAAGTATGATAAATGCCGTTGTAATGAAATCACTGAGAAGAATGTGCGGGAATACGATATATGATAGAATATCGAACGACGGAATGAGAAAGAAATGTAAGGTAGATGATTGCATCAAAAGTAAAATTAAAATAGGATTCCTAAGATGGTTTGGACACATGGAACGAATGAACGAGAGAAGAATGGTTAAAATGCTATATATTATACAAGCAGTGTGAATGGAAAAAGAAGCCGCGAAAGACCGAGGAAAGCATGGTATGACCAAATTAATCAAATACTGAAAGGCGGCCACATTTGAAGTCGGAAAAAATCCACGAGCATGCGTGTTAAGATGTATGAGTGTGAAGGAAGCTAGAGAGGTATGTCAGGACAGAACGGTATGCCAGTCAATCCTCTCTGACTATCCCACCGGGGAAACGGCGTGAGTTACTTATTAGTATATTTTTTGATATTTTATTTTATTTATTAGTTTTTAAATAAATATTCTGTAAAGACCGCCCAATAGAGGGTAAAATAATAAGTTTTTTTTAAAATAAATTTTCATTAATCATTAATAAATCAGAGAAAAAAATTGAAATATTTTTTATTATTTTTAAATAGGAATGAAATAAACATGAAAAACGTCATTATAATTAGTAGGAATAATAAAACTCTTGAATTAACTTATTAAAAAACACACACACACTATGTTATATCAAATAACTTTTTAAGAATTTATATACTAAAATAAAAATGAAATTTTTAATTTTTCATAAGTCATATTAAAAAAAAAACACACACACACACTATGTTATATCAAATAACTTTTTAAGAATTTATTATAATAAAATAAAAATGAAATTTTTAATTTTTCATAAGTCATATAAAAAAAAAACACACACAACCTATGTTATATCAAATAACTTTTTAAGAATTTATATAATAAAATAAAAATGAAATTTTTAATTTTTCATAAGTCATATAAAAAAAAAACACACACACACAACCTATGTTATATCAAATAACTTTTTAAGAATTTATATAATAAAATAAAAATGAAATTTTTAATTTTTCATAAGTCATATTAAAAAAAAACACACACACAAACAATGTACGAGTAATATCGAAGAACTTTTGAAGAATTTATTGTAACAAAATAAAAATAAATTATTATTTTTAAAACTTTTGTAATGATAATTAAACAATGTTAAAATTTGACAAAATCGTAACAAAAAGTTAATCCTCAGTACCTACTTAAAAGTAATCCGACCCTCTTTGGGAAGGCTAATTAAAGACGAGTTCAAAGTCAACAAGTGACTCGCAGGTATTCAATACATAAAAAGTAATAAAAAAATCTTTAATAATTTATGTTCCATTGAATTCCGACCGACTATTTGGCTTCAACCGGTTTCGCTGCCACCTTCTGATGGCAGTGAATGGCCTCACTATTTCTAACAACTCATAGAATGTTTTATTTTCCATTCTGAAGAAGATGCGCAGGTCATCAACATCTAGTAGATTCATTACATTTAGATGACTAAGTTTTATTCTTTCCTGAAGCCTACGCTTCATCCATATTTTTTTTCATTTTTCTCCTCACTTTGCGCACACAAGTGCTAATGCCACGCCAACTTCTTGAAATTTAGATAGGTAAGGAGCCTTATCTCAATGCGTGCTTCCAAACAAAGAGTCGACAACACACTGAGGTGGGAGCCTTGTTGTAAACCAGCATGGACGCAAACACCAACCGAGGGCTCCACAAGCCTCTCACTAAGGTGACCCCTGTTGGAAGCTTGCTTACAACAGTCTGGCACGGCCTTAAGTATTGTTGATAATAGTAATCGATTGATTGATCGTTGCTGGTCGGTTTAGGAACTGCTCTCGAAGACCCCGAAGCGCGTGCAGGCCAACTATGTGATGTGGCGCGTGGCGGGCGCCTCCGTATCCTATCTCAACGACGAGCTCCGTAAGCGTCAGCTGCAGTTCGCCACGGCCCTCTCCGGCAAGTCTGAACGCGAAAGCCGCTGGAAGGAGTGCGTCGACACCGTCGGTGCTGGGTAGGCCAATTAATAATTCATCCTCCTTATAGTTAATACTTTAGATAACTAAAGTATTTGATTCTTCGCACTTCGGGCTGCCCGGGACTAGGGACCATTTTTGTGTTTCTGAATCCTGGGAAAAGGTAATCAAAGTGGTTTCCCGTTGCCTTCTCTGAAGGGTTTTTCTGTAGGGGTCACCTTCCCTTAGCTGGGGGGGTCCGGCTTTATGGCGCCGGACACTCGCCGTTCGCCCACTCATTATCTGGTATGGTCACTAATGGCAATGTCAGTGGCCACATTGACCGGGGTTCGCGGGGTCTGAGAGACCACCGAGGACGCTAATGAGTTGGACTTGGTAGTAGTGTTGCAGGTGTTATTGCAACATGGCGCATTACGAAATTTTATAGAAGTACATTTTCCAGCAAAATATACTTCATCGTAGCCTTAATACCCGTTAGAACCCCTGCGAAACGCGAGGGAGTGGACCGGCATCCGAAGTGTGGAGGAGCTGTGCCGAGCGGCGCAGGACAGGAACAGGTTCGCCGAGGTGATCGCCAACGTTGGGGGGACCCGACAGGGCACTTGAAGAAGAAGATCTAAAGTATCCCAACGATGTAGAATCTCTAATGACGCGCAAGTTAATTGCTGCCGCGTGTGACGCGCGCGCATTTCGTTTGTATATACGTTATGTGACTTCATTTAATTAATTTAATTAATGATAATAACATTTTTTATAGACAATTACTCTAAATTATATTGCACTATAATGTTGCAATCCGTGAAATATTCGCAGAAAAAATATTTTCTACCTTGGTTCATTGTACAATCGAGGGTATTATTTGCAAACCCGGCAAACTCCACCAACAATCAAATTGGGTCTTATTCATAATACATTTTTTATTGATTTTCAGTTTCAAATTCGGTTTCATTCTGAAGAATTTTGCTATTAAAATATAGGGTTTGTTGCAAACATGGTAACCTCCACTTGAGTGTTGCGAAGCTGGCAAACTCCAAAACGAAATTCATTATTTTACTTTAATTATCAACATAATGATGATTATTTCATGGTTGATTACTTTCAAAATACTAACTGGTTGAGATGAAAAAAATAAATATCGTAAAAAGCGCATTTTATTAGCGTATCAGTTTTTTTGCGATTTACTCAAAACATCTAATGATGGAGTTTGCCAGGTTTGCAACTAATACCCTCAATCGTTCTTTTAATGTTTTTTATTTTCACAAACCTTAAAAAAATCACGATTAATAATACTAAATTGTTCTCCTTTTGTTTTCCCAGAAACGTTCTCGGACATGTGCATCATGTTCATTTCGATTTACTATCGAAGAGAATCGAAGTTTTCTTTGTCACTTGTTCACAGGCATGCCCAAAGTATCCTCGAAATATTTCTCTCTCACTCTTTTGTATTCAAAACATTCTCGTTCTCTTTTTAACGACATCCGGGTTTTGCCTATTTATAAAATGTTACTCGTTTTTTCATGATAATCCAGTACCACGGGTAAAATATGATTTTTCTGTGTTAAGCGAACAATATGTATGAAAATTTCGTTATTTCCACATCTATTTATATTTTATACATGTTAACCTTTCTACATTTTGATGTGTTTTTTCTATCGGAAAATCTAAATGATTGATTTTTACTGTTGTCTCTACAGACTCTCATTGGCCATTGGATCTCTTTACGTACAGAAATACTTCCATGAAGAATCCAAGAGGTCAGCCCTGGAAATGGTTTCTGGAATAAGGTATGCTATAGAAAATCTACATTATCACGTGATAACGGTATTTGTGCATAATGCTTAAAAAATGCAATTAAAAAAATAGCGTAATTTTTAATTACCATTTAATACATATTGGATTTTTTCTTTGTTTAACTAATTAACTAACAAACCGTCTCCCCGAAGGGGTAGGCAGAAATAATGGACTGCCACACTTTTCTTTCCGACATATTTCTCTCGCTTCCTCAACATTCATACATCGTGTCATGCACGCGCGTCGATTTCTCTGACTCCTCACATGGCCGACATTCAATATTTGAATTATTTGATCGTGCCACGTTTTCCTGGGTCTTCCTCTATTTCTGGTTCCATTTACATCATTAACATATATTTTTTTTACCACTCTTTCTTCATTCATTCTTTCCATATGTCCAAACCATCTTACTAAAACTGCCATGACAACGCTCACCAAGATATGGGAACACAAAACTATATCTAACAAGACCAAGATGGGACTGGTTCAAACCCTTGTTTTCTCCATATTTCTCTATCTACCTAGTCTTGGACTATCCAAACATCGCAAAGGTCCAAAATTGTTTTTTTCGAGATGTGGTGCTGGCGACGAATGCTGCGTATATCCTGGACGGCAAGAATAACAAACCAGTCAATCAATGATTAGATGGGTATCAGGGCAAGAATCTCGCGGATGTGCTCTTAGAGATTGTAAACATATTTTGGACACATAGCCCGGAGAGATCAGGGCAATCTTGAAAAGCTTATCATCATGGGCAAAGTGGAGGGAAGGCAATCACAAGGACGACCACCGAGCCGCTGGTCCGATCAAGTCAGGGAGCTGAAAGGTCTTTCATTAGCTACATCCTGGAGACTGACGGGTGATAGGAGCGCATGGCGTGCCGTGGTCAATGGTTTACAGGATGGACACTCCCCTAAATCATGAGGAATACGAGAAGAAGACATATATTTTATTTTATTTGTTTTTATGTTTAATTTTTTTAAATGACGGCTAGTTACAACAAGTGATTTAAAAATAAAATAAAGAAATAAGAGTAAACTGATTGTAGAAACATATTTCATATACAGGTAGTACTAGTGCCATCTTTGGGGTAAAGTTTGAACTACTCTATATTATTCAATCAATTTGCACAGACAGACCTTTTATATTTAACACCATTTGGGATAAAATAATACTCATTTTTGCCTTTTTTTGATACTTGACACCTTTGTTTTCATCAATGCTCAATTACTAAATTAAATTAAATTTTAAATTAGAAATTTAATAACCTATTAAATTTGTAAAATTCAAGGTAAAATATTTTTTTTTTATTTATTTCCTCTAAATAGTACACATGTAACATATGTTCTAATAAAAACTATTAAATATTTAATTGTGATAATCCACATATACATCAATATAAGGTTGCATTTTGTTTACATATTTATTTAATTCTATTCTAAAAAATTTTGATGCTCGGCACCCTTTTGACATCCTCCGGTATATCTTCATAAATTTTAAATGCTTTATACATAAGGGAATTCTGAGATTTGATTTTTTCTGAATGGGAGCCTTAGTTTATTTTTCTTTCTTGTTTCATATTGAAGTTCATGTTGGTTACTTTTTATCTTCCTTAAAAATTCTTGTAACCTTTCAGTAACTTTTCTCAGTAACAAATAAGTATAAAACACGGTTGGTAATCGACCCTGATGATGAAGACTTCAATAATCTCCAAGATATCGGTTGCAAAAGGAAACAATACCATTTTATTAAAAATATTTTTGTTTTGTTTTAATTTCAGATCACAATTCAGAGATATTTTGAAGAAGGTTGAATGGATGGACGAGAACACGAGGGCTGCTGCTCTGGATAAGGCTGAAAGCATGACCACACACATAGCTTACCCACCTGAGCTTCTGGATAACAACAAACTAACCGAATTCTACGATGGAGTGAGTACAGTAGCCAATTAAACATAGTATCCAAAATATTTACTACCGGCTAATACTACAACTGGAATGATAAAATGCTATCACATCAAATCAAATCAAATCAGTTTATTTTCTCAAAAGATATTACAAACAATTATTGTAGTTTAAGACATCTATTGAGAACAGGTAAAATATAATAAATATAACTATAATACTAGGAATGCATTAGAGATGTTTCGACATTAGGAATACAAGTTATTCTCCAAAGTCAGTATTTGTTTTCTGAACGTACTTTCACGAATATACTCGTATACTGGAGGCTGTAAAAATCTTTAAAAAATGATGAATTATTGTTTATTTATCCATCATTTTGGCCTATTCGCTATGATATTTCAGCATTATTAAATGTTTTAATTGAGTATCACAATTTATTTGAAATTTTCATATGAAACACTCACTTTGTGGTTAGACATTTTAAATTTATATTATAGATATAAAATAATTAAACACTTTGTATGAATTTAATCACCGTATGGTTATTATAATTGATGCTAACTTATTTCGCTTGTACCCAAGCTTCACCAGGACAATATTATAACTGTTAGTATACTCGTATATATAACAATATCGCCCCGATGTAGCTTGGGTCCAAGCGGAACTAGTTGGCATCAATTATAATCACCACCGTGGTTAAATACAAAGTGTTTTATTATTTTATTTCTTTAAGTTTACAATATATAAATAATGTAAAAAATCTTCTTAAAATGCATATATAGCTAAAATCCATCAATATACGTATGAAATTAGTGGATATTGACTAAATATACAAATAATATAAAGCATACATTATAAACTGTTTTTTTTTTGCAAAATGAAAATATTTTCAGTATTTTCAATTAATTTCTACCATGAAATTTCAAATAAGAACTTTATTTTTTTACAATACACAATATTTTATGAAATTGTTGCAATAGCTATTTCGACAACCTATGTTGGCATCGTCAGGTTTAACAAACAACTGTTAAACTCAATTGTTTGTAACATCTTATGATGCCAACATAGGTTGTTGAAATAGCTGTCGCGATAATCTAATGAAAATAAATGGTGGTACGTATAGTAAATATTTTTGGTTATTATTTTTTTTTAGCTGGAAATGTCATCAGACATGTTCCTCGAGTCCGTGTTGAACCTGACCTACTTCGGAACTGAATACTCCTTTAAGCAGCTCAGGAAGCCCGTCAACAAGTCCGACTGGATCTCCCACGGTCGCCCTGCCGTCGTCAACGCTTTCTACTCCTCAACAGAAAACAGCATCCGTTAGTCAAATACAACCACTTATTTATATTGCACATGAATCAATCACATTTACCATAATTTTAAATAATTATTACAATGTACTAGTTGTTTCTTGAATAATGATGTAAAACTTCATATTAAATAATTAATATGAATGAAACGTATGTTTTCTAGAAACTTTAATTCAGTTTATGAGAAACACATGTTCCCCATCTAAGGTATTTTCATTTGATAATGCCTTATAGTTTGATAATGCCTTAGTATTTTCCTTTGATAATGCCTTAGTACCGGGAAAAGTACCACCTTCTCCAACAGATATTGGAGGGAAAAATTGAGGGACGCCGAGGGCCCGGTAGGAGACAAATGTTCTGGCTGAGGAACGTGATGGAGTGGACCGGCATCCAAAGTGTCGAAGAGCTGTTCCGAGCGGCGCAGGACAGGGACAGGTTCGCCGAAGTGATCGCCAACGTTGGGGGGACCCGACAGGGCACTTGAAGAAGAAGAAGAATGCCTTAGTCAGACAAAACATGTTATTATCATAAACTGTAATGAAACTACAATGAAACAGACGTTTTCATTCCTATTAATTATTTATCACAATGTCACTAATATACTCGTAATATAACACAATTAATGATGATATTGTAGAATCAATACAGGAGTTAAGTGTCAAATGCAGATAAAAAAGTGGATACTTATATAATGACAGGGTCTTCAAGATGGTTTGGACACACTTATGAATATCGTTTACCTTACGGGACAAGAATCTATCAATGAAATGTATTCTTATTATTCCAGAATTCCCCGCTGGAATACTGCAAGGAACCTTCTTCTCGTCTGAGCGTCCCCGTTACATGAATTATGGAGCGATCGGTTTTGTCATCGGACACGAAATTACTCACGGCTTCGATGATCAGGTAATTGTAAATTTATGTCATTGCACAGTATTCTTAAAATACTTATTCGTGCATGCAAATTGGTATACTATCAATTAAAATGTTTTATTATTTCAGGGAAGACAATTCGACAAGGAAGGCAACCTGGTTGACTGGTGGGACATAAAAACAAAAGCTCGCTACCTGGAGAAGGCAAAGTGCATTATTGACCAGTACTCTAATTACACCGCAAAGGAAGTTTCTCTTTCTGTAAGTAAATCCATGTTATTGTTTTTATTTTTGGTGTTACCGTACTCAAAAAAATAATATTAAAATTTACATATGGTTATAAAGAAGAGCCTATTTATTTCAAGAAGCAATTGGTTATTAGATTTTAAACTTTGTTTAATTACAAAAAAAATTCTCTTCTTTACAACAAAATAGTCTTTTGTGTCTTCTTCGGGTTTTACTTGTTGTACTCTTCTACAATATACGAGTATCTCGTTAATTAAAATCTCCTTCTTCCTTATTAAAACATTTTCTAAAAAATAACCAAAATAGAATTCCTCATAGGCAGAAATAGCAGCACATCAGAATAGGCAGAAAGAATGGACTGCCACACTTTAACCGATGCAGCACTCCATTCTTCTCTTTTCGCCCCCCACAGGAGACGCGGTGTGATGGGTTGCGAACTTCATCCCCACATTGTACATTATTTTACTGATTATTTTCTCTTTTTTATTAACAACAATCTGAGACCCCATCTTCGTAATTACTATGATGATTTTTTATCGTTTTTTTTTCCTAATATTGTAGCCTACGACATAATAATTGTAACAGACGGCCTTTCATTATCTTCCTAATTAATTTTTTTCATTAATTTTTTTTTTCATTATGATTTGATATCATAATATGAAATATGCGTAATTAAATGGTAATGTATCTTTGTCTGAATTTAAACTGTTGCAGGATTTTATTGATAAATAATCAGTGCCTTGGGTGTAAGATATTGAACATCGGTTATAGCTTTATTTAATTACATTTCAGCTGAACGGAATCAACACTCAAGGAGAGAATATTGCAGACAATGGTGGGATCAAGGAAGCTTATTTGGCATACCTCAAGTGGGCTGAGGTCAATGGACCCGAGCCTCAGCTCCCTGGACTCGCGCTCACTCCGCAGCAGGTGAGTTGATAAATATTCCCCACTTTTGTGGAACACTTAAATATGTCTAACATCCAAGTTCTCATTATTTTTTAAGCTTGACATTTATAGGATTATTCTATTGTTCAAATATGTTCTACAAATTCAAGAAGATCATATTCACCTTTATATAGTTTATCTGCATCAAATCAGCTGGTTATCAATCACAGAAAATTTAATTGTTGTTTTAAATAGGTGTACTTACATTGATTAAAGAATTTTTTTTTAAGGATTAATTGTATCTCAATAGAGACGAAGATGTAAATTGTTTTTTTGGAAACAGAATATGGTAGTCGAGGCGTTTACAGGACTTATGACCTGTCATTGGTTGGGTTAAGCGAACGCTTTATGTTAACAACATTCCCCATTCGGCCCTTCTTACGACTACCACGTCTGACAAATTTTTTGAAAGATATATATATATGCTACTATGTTAAGAACACTTCACATTTTTAGGTCAATCTACACTAGCGCCATCTATTCTTAATGTAAGATTTTCTGCTTAATGCTTACAAAGGAGACTATCCGTATTATGAAGGACAAATCACAAGATTCATGTATATCATATGTTTTGTGCCTCATTACTTAAAACTAGTAGATAATTTCGATTTATGTAGAGCTTTCTTTGAAGATTTTTACCTTGATTTTTTTTTCTAAAACGTAGATTGTATGCAGATGAAAATTCGTTTAATAATAAATTTGAACTCGGTGTTTTATTCACTTAGAGAACAGGTTTGATTTTTTTATGAATTAAAACCCTGGGGTGACTATTTTTGAATATCGTTCTCCCGATAAAGGCGCCTTCAAAACATGTCGAGAATAATAAACTCAAACGTGGAAAAAACAGTGTTTTAATTTATAAAAATTCGTCATTATGGAATTCCACAGTGTTAACGCCTTAAGTTTATCAAAAAAAAAGTCAAACATTGTAAAGTGAAAAAGTTTGTTGTATTAATAACGACAGAATTAATCTTGTAATGTCTATATCGCACCGTGAGTGTAAAACCGAGATAACTGCAACTATAAATTGTGAAGATATGGGAGTTTAAAGACTTCATATTGCTTGGAAAAACTGTTTTTTTTTTTTTAAATAAACCAATGATTTTCGGTTTATAGATATATTAATATAAACCGAAAATCATTGGTTTATTTAAAAAAAAAAAACAGTTTTTCCAAGAGAGGCCAGTCTCATTTCAGGAACAGACCAAAGGTCTATAAGGAGAAGAAGAGAAAGAAGAAGAAGTTTTTCCAAGCAATATGAAGTCTTTAAACTCCCATATCTCCAAAATGTATATTTGCACTTATCTCGGTTTTACACTCACGGTGCGATATGTATCCGAATAGGTGACCTAAATATTGATATACAATATTTCTGATGGCTGTACATAACATAATATATTATATTAACGTCAGCCTTTTCCTAGGCGTACTTAAAACAATATAATAATAATGTCAATAATAGTAATAATAATAATAATAATAATATGACAATAATAACAATAATAACAGTAATAATGATGATAATAATAATAATAATAATAATAATAATAATAAATAATAAAATAATAATAATAACAATAATAATACAATAATAGTAATTAAAAAAAAAAATATTAATAATAGTTATAATAATAATAAAAATACTAATAGTAATAACTTGGACTTGGACTTGGATCTTCTGGCTTACAGAGGTTCAGCTCTAATGGCTATTCCTCTTACGTCTGTAGGAAACATTGTTGGAATGTGATTTGGTAGTTGTTTTATTACTTGACTATATTAACAATGAGTATTGTATATAATAATAAACGCGATTGTTTAATGATTTTACTTGAGTTAATTCATATAATTACTTATATAAATAGTAGTTACAAATTTGTTTCGCCTTGCAAGGGCATTTAATTTTTTTTTAATCAAATCAAGTAAAGCCATTAAACAATCGCGTTTATTATTATATAAAATAATTATAACGGAGTTTTGCAAAACAAAAACCTCAACCATCAATTAATAATGAGTGTTTTTTATGATTATTATTTCAGCTTTTCTGGGTGAGCGCCGCCAACACTTGGTGCTCTGCGTATCGTCCCGAGTCGCTGAAGCTCCGCATCACTACGGGCTTCCACTCGCCCGGCCGCTTCAGGGTCGTCGGGCCCATGTCCAACATGGACGAGTTCGCCAGGGACTTCAACTGCCCCGTGGGCACCACCATGAACCCGCACGTCAAGTGCAAAGTCTGGTAAACTGTGCACGGGCACGGCCGATAGTCAGTTTCGCAGTCGCGGGAGGTCAGAAGATCGTAAGGGAATACGTCTACAGAATGCACCAGTGGCCCGTTGCAGAACAACTGGAGTGCCTGACCACACTTTACAGATTCTAAATTTAAATAAGTGATTATATACAATTTTGATCTGCAAGTTTAAAGATGTAAAGGAAGTGTGATTAACTGAAAAATTAAATTAAAAAGAAAACTATTAAAAATGTAATACAATAGCTTATTATTGATGTTTGATAATTTAAAATCAGTTCATATAAAATTGCGGCATACTTTGTATTTATCGTAATTCGTACTTAAAAAAAAATATGTTAAACGAAAAATCGTCGCGTTATTGTGTATTCGAAAGAGTCGTACATTAGGATTTAAGTGATTGCCTCTCTACTAACAGAATCTGAACAATTTTTTTTAGTATTAATCATTACTGAAAGAGATTTAGAACTCTGCAAGTACCCCGCGGTCAGAGCTGATAAGGTTTCGGCATATCATTATTCAGTATACTTTCTTTAATAATAATTTAATTTGTTACTGTCGTGCTAGCGACCAACATCAAGCCGTTTTGTAGCCTTTGTATAAAATATTCGCTAGTATTGCAAACGTTTCAAATGTGATATTATTTAATTTAATTTATACATTTACAGAAAGGTTTATCTACTCTAACTAAACACAACAATGTGTCCATTTTGTTGATCCTTCTTTACGATAGAAGTTTATAACAAATTCATTTGTTATTGTTGTCATAGCGCATAAAATGGGTAAAACGAGTAGCTTAAATAAATGATACAATCTTTATCAGAAAAGGCATTGATAAATTTAAACTAAAAAAAATAAATCCAGTACAAACATTGTTAAAAGCAATTCAAATGATTTTACTGAAATCTCTTGATGGAAGTTCATTTTAAATAATAATGAAATAAAACGATGTTTTTTAACTACTTCTATTTTGTCTTTATATCGACAGCGACCGGTTTCGCCAGGCTCGCTGGCATCGACAGACTGGGTTAGACCAGTCGAAACCGGTCGCTGTCGAAATAAAGACAAAAGTGGAAGTATTTAAAAAACATCGTTTTATTGAATTATTATTGTTAAAAGCGTTTTTTTATTGTTATGTTTTTTACTGATTTTTTATTTATATATTTTTGATCTAAAGATTTCCTAATTTATATTTGATAATTTTTTTACATTAATTTAATTTAAATTTGTTTATCAAACTATATTATTAAAAGAAAACATCGTTTTTATGTACTTTTGAACATTTATATTACACACTATGATTTGCAATTATTCGTTATTTTTAAAATGAAAGTTGCATTTGTAGTTATTTTTTTATTAATATTTTAATATCGTTTATTATGATAATCATTGAACTACAAATTGATTTCCCAAACCAGTTTTTCTTGCGCATATAAAAAAAACATGTTGATTAACTCGACCCCCTCTATTATTAGATAACTGTAAAGATTTTGATTCATAACTCATTATTATTTTAAATAGTTTAAGAAACTGAGAATGTAAATCTAACGTGTTTCCTATGCGGTCAGCGTATATCTACGTGTATTTAAGATACTTCCGAAGAATTTGTTATGCTAGGAACTATATCTCATTAGACATTAGAATATTCTATTTATCTCCCAAGGTTCATAACAATTCATTGTGTATAGTAATAATTTTATTATACAAGCTCTATTATATTGTAACAAAATATATTAATAGGCTTATTATCTTAGCGTAAAAATTGTTAATAAAGTAATTATTGATACCCCACTAATAAAATGAGATAATGAACAAATATAAATGTTTTATTTTTGGCTAATTGCTAATCTAATAATTTTTCTACTAATAGTACTGTGTCAAGTCCCGCTTTCTTTCCACAGTGATTTCCTGGGAAGTATTACTGGTGTGGTATCTCGTTACCTTCTACGGGGATTTTCTGTAGAGGTTAGCTTTTCTTAACTGGTGGATTTTGATTTTGTGGTGTCGAAGATATGCCATAGGCCTTCTCCCTGTCTGCTATGACCTTGTGGTCAGTGATCACGTTGTCCAGAACTCGCGAGATCACGAAGATGACTCTAGAATGTCAGAGAGTTGGAATTATTGGAAATCTTCCTGTTGTCATGCAAGGTATCGTATTACTAGTATAATATGATTACTTATTATACTTACTTCCTATGGCCATAAAACTCTTGAAGAGTTTTAGCCTCCTTGATGATTTTTCGCCAAGCTCCACGTTCCTGCGCCTTTTGCTCCCAGCAGTCCGATTCGCCCAACATCAGCCAGAACATTGTCCATTAGGCGCTGTCTAGCCCTTCCTAGAGGTCTTTCTCCAGTTGGTCTAGACACGTACAAGGTTTTGATTGGTCTGGTCTCTTCGGCTCGGCATACGTGCCCAATCCATGCTAGGCGACCGGCTCTCACGGAACTCGTTATAAGGGGCTGCTAGGTCATCGTACGGATCTCTTGGTTGGTCCTATGCCTCCAAGTTCCCGCTGCAACACCGGGTCTAGGTCCCAGGATAATTCTAAGTATTCTATTCTCAAACCAGTAGATTCTTTGTTGTTCTTTTAGAGTCATTGTTATGACTCAGAACCATATGTCACCACTGGCTTGATGATAGTAAATATTAATAAATACGCAGCTGCGTATAATATGATTAGTTAATATTATATAATACAATACATATGGGGTGTAGCCAACTTTGAAAAATTAACACAATTTTATAATTTATCAAAGAATTATAGTTTAAAGAAATCCATAGTTTTACTGTTTAAATAAATAAATCATTGATGAAATAATATGTACTCGCATACGGATTGAACATATGTCTCAGAGACCTAGACATTTACAAAAAACGATGAAACTGAGATAGATGATGTCGTGATGGTGTTGTTGTGGTAGACTTTCAGGCCATGAAGCAGCAAAACTGGAAGGTGGCAGTCAGAGACAGGACAGGATGGAGCCGTATATTGGAGGAAGCTAAGACCGAGGTTTTGTTATGCTTAGGATGATGCTGATGAAATGATAGATTCCACTTATGATAGAATTTTCAAATTTTAAATATGTTATATGTATTATATAAATAAGCAGATTGTTTTAACTTGAAGCATTATATTTTATACAAACTAATGCATTTGACTGTTTGAGCTCCATTATTAGATGTTTTGTCTAATTTTATGTTAATCACGTGACTTGTATAAACAAGAACGAACAATTCATACTTATTAAAATAACAAAACAATTTTGATGTAGCGACAACCCACGAATCATTTTAATATTGTGTCAAATATCAGGGGCAGAGCGGAATTGTAATTTATAATTTAATTTTTCATCATGACTCTGTGTAAAATTTTCTAATTTATAATTTGAAAAATTATTTTGATGAATGGAGTTATTGGTAAAAATTTTTTTGGTTTTGCGGTTAAAAATATATTTTTGGTACACGTATACAGTACGAATTATACTGACTATAAAAACAGACTTGCTAACTAACAAACAATTGCGCTGTTTCTCTGGAAGGGTATGGAGAGCGGATGAATCGCCACTATAAGAAAAAATATTTTTGAAAAGAAGAATTTCGTAACAGAATGGTAAGTGCTATCAGTACCACACCGAATGTGAACTCAATAGTGATCAGGTAAAATGTTATACACATACAATATAATACCAGGAACGCATTAGAGATGGTTCGACATAAGGAAAACAAGATACTTTCTAAATTCGAGAGTATTTGTCCGCTGAACGTACCTTCACTAATGTGAAAGACGTCGATCTCCGAGGAGACCGCGTTCAACAGACTTATTGCTCTTCTCACTGGTGTCACCAAAGGCAGATTAGCTCTGGCGGCAAGTAGGTAAAATAATCTGTGCTGCCGCTGACGGAGATATTTATCAGGGACAAAAAGGCCAACACTCTTCAGCACGACCGACTCCACGAAATATATCCTGATTAATCTAAAGAAATGAGTTATGAGATACCCATCTCTTCGAAGCTATAGAAAATTGGTTCCGAGCATTCCCAAAAGAAATGCCGTGGGATAGAGCCATGGATAACTACCATAATTCATCATGTCGAGATATCTCAGATTTTTATTCTAAATCCTATCCAGCATAACGGAATATCACAAATGTGGAAAACAACGGGAAACTACCACATTAAAGGCCCAAGTGGCATCCCAAAAATCAGCAAAAATGTTACACTTTGCTGCAAACCAACCCCTTAGATTAAAACTAGCGCAGAAGATGATATATTCTTCGGGATCTTGGATATATGGTAATCGTGAATTTTGGTGGACTGTTCGACCTAAGTTTCGGAGATCGATGTAGCCATCTGAAAATGGAGACCACGCGCTGCTGAAGAGGATACCAAGATCCACGGAAATATCTAAGATCGGAACTGTGCTATCAACTGTGAAAATCTGCAAACTTTTTGTGTCAGGAAATAATACTTATAGTAATTATATTATTGATTCGAGATAATCATCAACAGTTCAAAGAATATCAAATTCTTAGTATTCGACAACTTTACATCAAAATATCAGCCATATTCTCCAAATTTAAAATTTCGAATTCAAGATCACAACAGATCCGTCCCACAAGATATTCCTCTTACCATAATTTCAAAGTTCCTCGCTGTCGCTCAGCTCTAGCCCAAAAGCAATTTCCATTCCGCGCGCCCTATATTTTCAATCGTCTTCCTGAGAATCTTAAATCAATTAACGACACTAAGAACTTTAAACGTGCTCTAACCAAATATATAAAGGGGTCATCGTTAGACGTAGAAAACACTTTTTTCTTTTAGATTTATTAATTTTAATTACATCTTCATATTGTGATTACCAATGTTAGCATAAGATTACTAACAAGCCATTTTACTAACAAACCACCATTTTACTAACAATGCTACTAACATCATATTTTATGTAGTGGTCACGATACAGGCCATGCCTAGTGTGACAACTACAGTCCATAAACTTTTTTGGCAAATTGTAAAATAAAACATGTAAAATAAATAAATAAATAAAAAAAGTTACTGTGCTCACACCAAACTCAATATTTTATTTTTAATTGTATCTCAATAGAGACGAAGAAACAAACTGGAAACTGAATATGGATGATCAAGGTGTTTACAGGACTTATGACCTGTCATTGGTTGGGTTAAGCGCACGCTTTATGTAATTACAACATTCCCCATTCCACCATTGTTATTATGATCATGTATGATACATTTTTGGAAGTTGTATATATACTCCAAATTCATACTTATCTTCACGTGGCAGTTCCAGTTAGCCATCTATGTAGATTTGATTGCACTAATTAATTTTTTAAGATTAATCTATACAATCCATCCACTAACGCCATCTATGAAGAATGATTGTTTAGCATTTAGCAAACTACTTTATTAACACAATGCGAAGAGGCTACCGCCTCCTATCGTACTGTTAGAAGTCGCCTGGAGTATCCACTCCTATTTTATACGCCAAATAATTGACCAGAATATTTACAAATATTTGTGAAATGTATACTTATATCTGTATACGAATCCTGGATTTTCACCTGTGGGTGGTTAATTTAAATTTTTAATTGTATCTCAATAGAGACGAAGAAACAAACTGGAAACTGAATATGGATGATCAAGGTGTTTACAGGACTTATGACCTGTCATTGGTTGGGTTAAGCGCACGCTTTATGTAATTACAACATTCCCCATTCCACCATTGTTATTATGATCATGTATGATACATTTTTGGAAGTTGTATATATACTCCAAATTCATACTTATCTTCACGTGGCAGTTCCAGTTAGCCATCTATGTAGATTTGATTGTACTAATTAATTTTTAAGATTAATCTATACAATCCATCCACTAACGCCATCTATGAAGAATGATTGTTTAGCATTTAGCAAACTACTTTATTAACACAATGCGAAGAGGCTACTGCCTCCTATCACTGTTAGAAGTCGCCTGGAGTATCCACTCCTATTTTATACGCCAAATAATTGACCAGAATATTTACAAATATTTGTGAAATGTATACTTATATCTGTATACGAATCCTGGATTTTCACCTGTGGGTGGTTAATTTAAATTTTTAAATTGTATCTCAATAGAGACGAAGAAACAAACTGGAAACTGAATATGGATGATCAAGGTGTTTACAGGACTTATGACCTGTCATTGGTTGGGTTAAGCGCACGCTTTATGTAATTACAACATTCCCCATTCCACCATTGTTATGATCATGTATGATACATTTTTTTGGAAGTTGTATATATACTCCAAATCCATACTTATTTTCACGTGGCAGTTCAGTTAGCCATCTATGTAGATTTGATTGTACTAATTAATTATTTAGATTAATCTATACAATCCATCCACTAACGCCATCTATGAAGGATGAT